>JAODAC010010373.1:0-60698 GCA_027575185.1 Mimaenictus wilsoni
ACACTCGCACATGGACCACCCGGAAAGGGCGACAAAAACCAGACGTATGCAAGGCGCCAGCCCGTCGCAACCACTTCGACAATCTCTGGATGTCTTGTGTTTATATATTTCATTCTTAATGGCCCAGAGATTGTTGAAGTGTGACGAATTGCTCCGCTTGACATAATATTTGGAATTACTTAACTCTAGACTAAACTGCTTGGCGACATATATAAACAAATATGGAAAATTCCACCTATTCCTGCAATATTAAAAACTTAGGTTATGGGCTTATCACTGGCTTGGTGATGGAGACTTCCCAGAGCCATCGGTTCGCAACAGCTACAATCTGGGAGCACGAGTGGTTGGCTGGTATTTGATGATGTCACATCATAAGCCAGTGGTCGGCAAACCTTTTAAGTCGGAAGATCCTAAACTTTCAGTTTTTAAAGTGTCATTGCCGAAGAAACAGCCGTAAGAGCCGATGATGTATTAAAGACAAATAAGTCCTCCTACATGAATTAAATTAATTCCGTAAAATGAATAGCTCTGAAATTAACTACCAAAACTAGCTACAATGGTTTGTTTCTTATAAGGTGTCCATGAGGCATGACCATAAGGCGACATAAATGTCCGGTTGAAATGCTAAAACTCAGACGCGGCTGCGCTACACAAGCCTATAAATACCATGCCAAAAAAGCATTACTTTGAGGAGTCATTCAAGATACTCATCGAATCTCCCGAAAGGGCAGCCGAACTAGTCCGTGAGTATGGAAGAGAATCCTCTGCTTGATATGCTCTCAAGCAGGACTCAGGCACTGGTATTTGAATATACAGTCAAAACCATGCGTATAAAAGTCACATGGCTCTGGGGCATTATTCTTGACGAGTGTACCCGGGAATGCCTACGGAGGCGTTTCTGTGGCGCTCCCATCGACATATACTCCTATAGTCAACCACTATTGAAAGAGATTAAAATACCTTGTAAGTCGACCAAGACGATCTGGGAATGCCAGAAGAACCTGAGGCAACAGTCTAAGAACAACCTTGATGTCTTCATGTGCCCTGAGAAACTAACCAATACAGGGGCAAAATCCAAGTTCAATAGACCATAACTCTTTTGGGGACTCACCATTGACGAATGGAAGAGGAAGATAGATATTTGGGAAGAGCTAATAAGAGCGAATATGAAAATGCTCTCCATATGAGGCAGACAAAACGTCACCTAAAACCTCATAATAACCTAAAGGAACTTAAACTATCACGGAATGAGTTATAAACATTCACTAGACTCATAACTGGTCAGTGTGCCCTAAGGTACCATCTGAAAAAGGTGCGAAGTGAGCCCATTGAAATAACCTGCTCGTGCAAGTCAGCGAAAGGTTTGCGATACAACCTGCTTGGCAAGGAGTTCCTATCAGCCGAGGAAGAGGGTGGGTTACCCAACATCCTTGGTTACTATCCAGGGGTGTTGTAAGGTTCATACCCTCCTTTTATATTAGGCAGCTGGGGCAGAACAAATATAATAGAATTATATTTCTCTGGGACAGAGAAATATAATTTGGTGACAGTTCACGAGAGGTTTGGTAGTAGGAGAAGATGGTAGTATATACTACGATTCTCTCATATGTATCGATGGCGTCTTAGAATACTTTGGAACCCAATCGGATCCTTCCGTGAAACATTGCTCGCGATTCCTGTTAGCCGTCTCCCTACCTATGAATTTTCATGGTGGTTCTTGTAAAGGTGCTCCTTGAATTTGCAGAGGAATATCATAATGTGTTGGCAAGGCCATACAATTCTTTATTCATTTCATAAGTAGTAGATTCATTGATTAATTCAAAAATTGCTCTGGGAATAGGAACATGTGTTGTTTGCGTTTTGGTGCAGCGTCATGGTGTTGTTATTCTTGCTGATGTGGACATCGTCATGGTGTGCGTCAACTTTGGCGGGGAGCGCTTAAACTTTATTTGTCAACCTTTTTGACTTAAAACAATTGAATAAAGACTGTGTGAATTCAGTTCTCCTAAAAGTTGGTGCCGAAACCAGGGACCTTTTGATCGTTCTATCTGAATCTGAATTGATTAAGGTGCCAGATGTTGTCCTGAATCCGTCCCCAAATGCACACGAGAATGTTAAGTAGAAGTTAGTTGAAGCCTGTACTGAGTTTGCATTGAATCCAGACCTATTTTGGAAGCAGGCATGTCAACCTCCTAGACGACCTTCGTAACCAGAAACTATAGGACCACATTACAGAGTTGAAAATTGAGGTTGTTGATGCCGAAACCAGGGGTCTTTACATCCACCACTTGTGTACACCAATATCTCCTCAATATGATCGGCACCTTCTACTTTTCAAAGTTACTACAACTCGTACTCTAGAAGCATCAATGAGCCTCAGACTTCACAATTAGGCCAAGATGATAACACGTGTTTCTTCGGATGGTGTACCTTCATAATAAGTCCTAGCATCGAGCTGGTCTGACGTCTATTCAGGCGAATTTCATCCACAGGGGCACGTCAGATGCTAGACCTCCCTTAATCGGTTTTGGCGTCGGGCTAGGCCTCCGCCGATTTAGGTGTTTTCCATCAACGCCATGTTGCTGAGAGTATTTCGTGTATTTCTTGGAGACTCGCTTGGCTTTGCTACTCATGCTTGACGTACTACCGTGTTTACCGTGTTTACTAAGTATAGATACGCTTATAAATGGTAACTATTTATGATGGACATCTCAAGACCGTACGAGGACGATTCAGAGATCGTGGATGACTTCTCTGCTGTTAGCTGGACATTTCTGCTTAAACTAAACAGGTACCTTCTCGGGCTGGTAGTGTTGACTAGCTAGGCTATGAGGTGGAAGACTATGAGATTTGCTTCAGAGTGTTGAACACTCACATAACACGAATAGTTTTAACATAATAATATATTGTTTTAACACAAGAACCTGTTATAGACTTCGAAATTTTACACACAGTTATAGAACCCACTAGTAACTTACTAACTCCCAAATTAAGTTAACAGACTAATTTATTGCCGATCGACTGACCCCCGAAATGTCTCCGAACCAACTGACGATCAATTATCGTCTAACTACTGACGACCAACTGTACTGGGCCATTGGAATATATTCTGATTTCCACCCACGTGATGACTAAAGTATCACCATCTGCATGGTAATTGGTACCACTTGTATTTCCCAAACATAGCTTAAGTCACGTACGCACTTCTGTCTTTCCGTTAACTTGTTTGTTCGTTACTTTTATCGTGTGGTGTACACATTTTACCCGCGCGGTACGCCGTTTGTGCATACGCCTCCTAGAATTATTTCGGTTGCCCAAATTTACATCTAATCTACACAAAACATGCCTTTGGATAAACTTAAACATTTCTTAACCAGCTTTTCGCATTCGCGACCATATCCAATGAGTTAATTAGATAGGTTATGTCTAGCTGTTAAAATCTGGATTTCTAAAAATGACGAATATGGCACATGGCGAATGTTACTATTTGTCTGCAATGCAATAAAAAATATTTGTAAAGACAGAAATAGTGCATGTCTCTTCTGAATGTATCTTGTAAATCCGACGCGATTTTCAAATATCGGTAAATTTGAAAACTATTCACCTGAAAAGTAGTTAGGTGAAAATAAAAAGTGCTCCTATAGCATTTGTTAATTTATTGAACAAACTTGTTATTAGTGAATTCGTGCTACTTACGACAAAATATACATTATTGTCTTACAATAATATTATGTTATTATTAGATAATGCCGTTGAAATGAATATATTTATGCAGTGCGAATAAGAAGTGTTAACATGGACCAAACAGTTTGATAAACCTGAAAAATAAATGTCAGTTTGAATGTAGATAGACTATTAATGATATGAATTATAAAACGTACATTGCCCATTAAAACATGATTTACAGAGGTAACACCACCTGCTGTAATTCTAAGCGGGTATTGCGCCTTGAATAGCAAGAATTTCATATCTTTTAAAGTTTTTACATCATCAATAGGCATGGACTCAAAAATCGTTTCAGCAAGTTTCTCCGTCTGGAAAAATTAAATGTTACAAATTAGATATCAATTTTATAAGCATCCAAGTGGAAATGTTTCATGTCTTGTGACTGTGGGGTACGGTGTGCCGTTGATTGCGGAGTGATGATGCAATTGTTTAGGAATGAAAAATAGTTTATTTATCACACAAGTAGAAATAGTTAACA
Organism: Mimaenictus wilsoni; assembly: GCA_027575185.1. NCBI lineage: Eukaryota > Metazoa > Arthropoda > Insecta > Coleoptera > Staphylinidae > Mimaenictus > Mimaenictus wilsoni. Next base: position 4,205 of record JAODAC010010373.1, read on the forward strand.
ATGGACAGACGAAGGGAACAGCGATGTTGCGCGTGCGGTAGCCGAAAACTCACCCCTCGAGGTAAAGAAACATAAAGACCTCGAGGGTGCATCAAGGAATGAGCGATAGTATAAGTAAGACAGAGAAAGAGCGCAAGGGTCGAAGAGAAATATATACCTACGCTTGGAATCCATGCAAAGATTGGAAACAGATGTGTAGGTTTGAAAGATTTGCAGAGTTGAAATTGAGAGATTAGACAGTGGAAAAAACCTTGAAGAAATACAATATCTAATACATGTTAATGTGTGATCTGGACCGGCACATGACTTCTTATTAGCCTTATTGATAAACCTCAGAGAAGTAATAAAAACATGGCAGCGGTACAACGTTTCGAGGGTAATCTGCAGATGGTAAGATGCTATGCGATAAGGAGGGACAGAAACTCTCTTTTCCGCATATTTGGATATTCCTAAACTTGTAAATGCAATGTGAATCTTTGAGGCTGCATCTTGAGAAACGAAATTAGAATACAACAGATTGGAAAATCTAACGATGAAATATCTAAGGCAAATGTGATGGTTACTAACGAGTTTCCGGTGAAAGTGAATTAAAATAGTCGTGTTCCAAATGGTAGTCTATTGCATGTATTCCTAAACTTTCTTACAAATCGAATAATCCTCAAAGATAGAAAATCGTGCAAAATATGCGGCTGGGACCGACACCTTTCAATACAAAAATGTATACAGAGGCCAAAATCGCCAAGAACTGTACACACCTCGGCCTTACATTTCAAACAACTCCAAAATTCGCCATACATATTCAGAGCAGAAGAATTCAAGCGGAGAGAATGATAAACACATTGAAAATCTCACCAGATTATCGGTTGGATGCGCGATACTATATGTAGAATCGATCAAGTCTATGTAACAGATGCGCCGAAAGAAATTTCACAACGTCTTAAGCACATGAATCTACATGAATTTGATAAGGTCAATGTGTAAATCATCAAACGTGTCTTAGGGATGCACAAGACAACTTCCAACAGCTCCTCCTACAATCTGAGTAGATGACAAACCCTAATCGAAGAATTAGCTGCAGAAATGGTAGGCTGTTCAAATGAATTTGATAAATACCCGTAAGGAGAGGAATAAAAGAATGATGCATTTGCTAATTTACGCCACGAAGGCACATAAAGTGATACTATCTTTTTCTATTTCGTCCCAAATTGAATCAGATCCAACCTTAACAGGCTACATAAGCCGATTTAGGCAATTCGTGATGCCTTGGATTAAGTTGAAAATATTAAATTTATATTTAAATAATTTCGTTATGAGGTGCATAAAATATTAATAAATCGTTCGGAAAATACACAGAATAACTTGTAGATATTTACTCTCTATTTGACCTGCTCTTTATAGCGTAATAAGGCTGAATGGGAAAAGAAATATCTCAAAATATATACAACCTAGTTACATAGAAAAAACTGTTAAAATACTATATTAAATCTGCTAGAATGTCTCGTTGGGAATTTGTTATTGATGATAGATAAGTTGAGTAAAAAACATAAAACCTTTTGAAATTATCAAGTTCAAGGATTTTGCATTGTTTTTGTGGAATAGTTTTAATAAAGTCCCCGAGATAATCCTATTTAATGATTATTGGCTAAAACATCTTAAAAAATGTTAATATTAGAGCTGATCTTTTTTCTTTCTGTTAATAAAACCCTTCTTATGGTAGTGGTACCTAATGGAAAAATTCAGTACTTGTACCAACACATGGTCACTTGGAATGTATGGTTGGGCACAGAGAAACGCAAATGTCTGCTTTCTTTGTTTCTCACAATCCGACTGGACACAACCCGAATGGTGTTTATGTTTCGTATTTGTTCACCTACATTATCACCTCAAAAATTAAAATAAAAACTGTAAATCGTCATAACTTTCCGTATTAAATACATTATACAGAATGTTCAACATACAGAATTTGAGAATACAAAACTTTACAAAATCAAAAAAGCTGCCAAGATGGCCATCGGCCCCAAATTAAATACTGAAATTTAGTTCCTCTCAAGCATATTGTTATTCTCTTGTAATTGTGAAAGAGTTTTCCAGACTCCATTCGCAGTGTCCATTTAACAAAGATAAGCATGTCATAAACAAATTCTGCATGATCAAAACCACTTCATATCAAAAACAACATGCTGATTAATGCTGAATAAGTAATTTAGTTTATATTAACTTACATTAATACATTTTGTTCGAACGAATAATTTTATCTCCTTGTAAATATTTCTAATGTATTTGCATTACGTTTCTGATTCTAATGATATGCAATTTGCTTATATTATGTCATATATCTTACACTATTCAAATGATAATATAATAATGATACCACCTTCGCGAGGGTGATAGCTTTGCGATTTGCGTCAAGGGCACTATTTTGCTGTGTCGCGTGAACCGGGATGAATAATTGTGAAGGTCAAATATTTTTGTTTTGTTGCATAATCACTTTTGTTATGTGCACATCTGTCCCGTGGTGAGAACAATAAAGTGATTGTTTGAGATTTACGCATCATGGGCAGGATGTTTAATTTAAGATAAAGTAAGGCAGCTGGAATTTTCTTGTCGCTAACGAAGATTGTTTTAAGAATTAAAATTAGTACGTTATTGAACTTGGTCGGGTTTACTTCTCTCCATCTTTCTCCACGTAGTTTCAGAAGCGGGTAGTTTCGCGTTCCTGCAGAGAAAGAAAAGGCTCCAGGTGGGCAATCAACATCTCGTCCGCTAGGAGCTAATGTCGCGTGTAACACGGTCACGCGACATGCTGTATGCTTGAGTTGTGAATAATCGAAATTTTGCCCATACTGAACATTTCAGCTGTCGATTTACACTGGGTACCTAATCTGAATTGTTTATTGTGAAGCACATTCGTTGCGTTCGTTATGTGCATGGTGAATCACAAACTTCAAGTGTTCTGTGAGTGAGACCGAGTCAGAAACTGTTGAAATGAGTTAAAAGTAATGTGTGAACATAGCATCACAAGTTGGCGCGCTTTTACCTTCGAGGTGAGTCGCTCTCCACTGGCGCAAGTTATAGTTACCAGAAATACATATGATAAAAAATGCATAACTGTCGAGAGAATAATTTCCTAGAACAAATGTATATATTGTTACATGTTACTACAATATTATTATATGTAGTCTAAAAATGTTCAAACCTTTCCAATGAGTTGAAAGGCAATCACGCCCATATTAATGGGCGTCACTGCCAAATGCAAACAGTAGGCTTTGCTCATTCGTCTATTAATTCCAATGTTGATACTAAAAATATGTTAAAATATTGTATGCTGTTCTTAAAAAAAAGTCAATTTAATCATCTCAGAGGACTTACTCAATCAAGATACTGTGATATCGTACAATCCTTCCCATCAATGCAGACCGTTCTTCTTTCTTCAATTTTGGTATACGTTTAATCAAACTTGCCAAATGTTCATATCGCAGAATCAGAATCTCATTTATGTACATATATTGAGTGATGTTTAACACGACCAGAGCGCCTCCTGTATACGAACTACACACCTGACATGTGAGTGCTATTTGTCTCCATGGTTTGGTGTACACATCGGCGAAGTGCAGATACGGTATAAAAATGAAACCGCATGTGCTTACCTCACCAGGGGCACAATCGTCCATGATATAAAAGACCCACGTAAATAGTCCAGCGGCCAAAAATATTATGATACAAGCCGTGGCAAACTTGAAGAAGAATCGGTCCAATGCGACAATGCCCCTTGCTCGTCCTAAATCCGGGTCATTAAAGTTTCCCAGCGTTTGACAGACTTCCGTCAGATGTGGCGATATCGTAAGTATAGTAATATTTAGAAAAGTTACCGTGTTACACGTTAACATCACTGCTATGTCGTCAGCAACCTCAAAGAAGGAGAATTTGTTGTATGCTAGAAAACGTACAGTTTAATTTTAATTTCCAAATTTTCGAATTTACGTTTTTACTCAGAAAGTGTATAATGTGACCAATTTGCCCATATTGTATCATGTTATAAAATAATACGAGGGGAATTATTTTCAGATAAGCCATGAAGTTCACTTGATGGGTAAGTAATCCCATTCGTCTTAAAAGCTTCCTACTGTCATATAGCAATTCAATTTGAGTTTTGTCAGTATCATCGGAACATTTGAAGAAGTTACGAATTTTCTCCATATTTAATAAATTACTAGTAGCTTCGAGATGTTAATCAAAGTGATCAGATGATTGTCACACCGAAACTGATGGAAGGTACATCTCTTCTCATAGCCTTATAGAAAGAACTTTATATTAATTTAGATAAATATATAAGACGAGAGTTATATTAAATTAAGCAAAAAATAATTTTGTTTTTTCCCCAATTATAAAAATTCCGTAATACATAAAATTGTAATAAGGTATTATGAAGGCAATAAAATACTCTACATAAGTAGAGCAAATTATATAGTTATGAATAACAACTCGTTAAAAATTGGTTGTAAAATATCTCTGGGAATACGAACATTTGGTGATTATGTCTTCTCATATCTTATATTATAGAATTCATCAGAGAATACTGCAATAATGCAATTACAGTTCACGTTAATTGGACAAGAACTCACCATATTTGTCGAAGAAATTACGTGTTATTACAAATATTTCTTTGCTATTCGGAGAGCATGTAATTAATTTTTCCACTCATTTCATGGAATAATATATAACATACACACAATTCAGTGTAATCATTTGAAGTATTTGTCTACTCCTGCTGAATAATGAGAATATTTCAATATCGTTTTTTTGTTGTTTGATTTTACCGAGCAACGACTGCTAGGGTCATTATTGCTATTCTATTATTTTTCAATGTAATTAGTCATATTAGAGGCTAATATTATTGATAAGACATCCCCACCGAGAATCGAACCCGGGACCTCATGAAACAATATCGTTTTTGTTTAAGAAATTATTATTTTCACACTAATAGTCGTGGAAAAAAGTATTAAAAAATATATGAACAAAAAAAAAGCAGCGACCACCGCGAGTGAAGTTTGATCCCTAAACCGTATTGAAGAAATAGGGTACCGACGCTCAGTGGTCCCGACCCATCAAATTTGCTGCATAAATATTTCCAATTGAACTAGAAAGATGAAAATTTCAGTGTTTATTCATAGTGCTATGCCTGATTGATATATTAAGTTTCGTAACATTTGTTCATCAGGAAGGTTCTTCTTTGGTCATTGTAAATTTTTATTTCGCTTCTTTGGTCCCTTCGCTGCCGTGGCCTGATCATGTTGCAATTTCGTAGATAATTACCTAATTCTCCTGAATCATATGTGACCCTTCTGACCAAAATATATTTCTGCAGATTATGTTAACCATGAGTTTTTTTTTTAATTAGTGCTATTTCCTTGTTTAATTTTCGCAAATCCTCTAATTTTTCGTCAAACCTATGAAATATACTCATGTTTACTCATAACAAATGGATGTATCAACATACCTCTTACCATTTTCTGTGACGTTTCAGATAAAATTGAAATTAAAACATAGCGAATAATTAATTAAACTAGGTTTAATTATTTATAAACATATACAATTTATCATATGAGCAACAATTTACGTCCACCATAAGCGACATTTCGTTGAAACAACATTTCAAACATATTTAAGTGTCAATACTTGTCGATACTCGAGAGTAAAAAATATCTATACTCTCTTAAATTGTTCTTTTTTTTTGATAAACTACCAATTCCATCGTCGTGATAATAAACTACCTGGGGGTGGAGGACAGACATTATCAAAGTAATTTGACTTTATCCTAGGTGAATATTGATTGCATCGAGCATTCTAGTGAGTTTTAAGCAATAAAGTCAATATAGACCAAATCGTTTTAAATATCTACAAAAGAAACATAATTTGTTAGTTCATTGATAGGCGTAAATTACAATGACAGGGGGCTACGATTTCTCAATTGTGTATTTATAAAATGAACTATATTTACGATATTATTAAACACTATAAGCAGCCACACTTCATGACACATAATTCCATAAAAAAGAAACTTACACCAACAGAGAGTACATGATTAACATTTGCAACACCACCAGCTTGTATTTTGAGTGGACTCTGCGCTTGAAGCAACATAAATTGCATATCTTTCATAGTATGCACATCATCAAAGGGCACATTGTTGAAAATTTTTTCATGCATCAGTTCTGTCTGATAATTTAAAAATGTCATTATAATTAAGACCTTAAAATTACAATCTTAATTCTCTTACGTTTGTTGTAAGCCGTTCTCCACTTCCACAGGTTATGATTACGACAAAAACATAACTTAGGATATGTAATACAGATGATATCATTATTTCCTAAAAATTTCAATAATAACATATGCTAACATATGATAGACATGATAAGAATTCTACGAAAAACTGCTGCAATCAGAACAGCGATGTTATCGGTACATGTAATAGGAATAGTGGAAATAATTGGAACTGTGAGAATATTTATAATCCTGTATTGTTTTATTTGATAAAATATGTATATATGTGCGGTTTAAATGTAGAAGTAATTCAGCTGTGAACAAGAATATGGACAAGAGGTTAGAAAGATGGTATTGACAACCATAGATCGAGAGCCGATGGCCAATATAGACTTAATTTTTAGGAATAAATTCAGAAAGACGACGTGTTTCAACTCAAATTATCATGGTCGTCAGATGTTGTTCTCAAGCTATTCTGAGCGGCCCTGTATAAATCGAGGGCCGCTCAAATCTTCTTCTAAATAAAGTTCGGTAAACAGTGAGTATCAATTTTTGGGATCAGTTTTGCTTTGCGACAGTAGAGATAATGAACGTGAATTAGAAAATTATAAATGATGATTACATCCTGAAAAGATTTTTCGTTGACTTGTCCTTAATGTGGAGAATATCGGGTACTGAGGGATAGTTGATGGTCTGAACGTTCACACTTTGAAAATCCATGGTAATATTAGTATTAATAAAATAAACACAAAGTTTTATCGAGAATTTTCAATTTTTATGACGAAACATCAGGCTGATGAAGCCACTGTGTAGGCGAAACAATTGTCGCTGATACGATATAAATAAAAATTGAAAATTCTCGATAAAACTTTGTGTTTTATTTCATTAATACTGAAGGATACATTAAGGACGCCAAAAGGTAAAATGCCTAAAAGAATCATGACCGGTCAAATGGTGGGGAAAAAGACCGAATGGAAGACTAAGAAAAAGATGGGAGAATGAAGTAAATCATGACGCAAATTAGGTCCTCAGCCTAAGTCCAAGACTCAAGTAGGACTGTAGCGCCATGTGGGTGTGTGAGAGAGTACACGGAAATGCTTGCTGATGCGTTTCTGCAGGGTAAGCTCAAGAAACATCATGTGGTATCCACCACAGATCCATAGGATGCAATATACGTGATGGCGATCACAATGACATTTATAATAACCCAAAAACTTCTTATCCTTACTTTTCCAATAAGTTGATAAAGAATGACACTCATATTGAGGGGTGTAACACATAGATGTAAAGCATATGCATGACCCATCGATTTGTTTATATCACGATTGACACTACAAAAACAAAGATAAATTAATCAAAAGTTGTGGTTGATAATAAAATAAGTAGTTGTTAACTTTAAAGTTACTCTAACTCACCTAATTAAATAAGTGTGATATCTCACAATTTGTCCAATCAAAGCTCGCCTCTGCGAAGGTTTCAACTTAGGGATACCCTCAATCAATGTAAACATATGTTTGTAGCGTGCAATAAGCACTTCATTAAGAAACATATATTGAGAGATATTGATCATTGTAAAAAGACCACAACTATAACCGCTTATCACCTGTCCTATAAGCATTAAACCTCGCCATGGCTGATTATAAACATTTACGAAGGGCAAATATGGCATAAACAGAAAACCACAAGTGCTTACTTCTCCCGGTTCACAGCGTTCCAAAAAATAAAGGAGCCATGAAAGAAAGCCAAAACCAACGAATACTGCAATGCAGCCTTTCAGAAACTTAATGAAAAGCTGGTCCAATGCGTCTATTCCGAGTGCACGTCCCAAATCTGGATCAGTAAAGTCACCCATCCGACAGCATATGATCGAAAATGATGGCGAATACACCATCAATGATATTGCAATGTAATTGGCGGTGTTACATGTTAATAGTGTTGATATATCGTCAGCAATATCAAAAAATAATACAGGTTCAGACCCATTCCGATCATTGATATAATGGACTAAATGTCCAAGTTGTCCGAATTGTAACGTATTATAGACCAATATAATTGGTATAAATCTTAGAAATGCTTTTATGTTCACTTCACTGGCCCCAAGGCCAAGATATTTTAATAAAGTTTGACTAGATCTTAATAAATCTACTTCTTTTTTGTTTGGATCATCAAAACATTTGAAATAGGCGCAAAGTTTCTCCATTTTTTTTTCAAGGTGCACGACTTAACAAGACTAACTAACAACGTAAAATCCATGGTATATAGTCTGTGGTCACTTAAGGAAATGATCAATGAGCAACTTAGTAATTTGACAATATTGCTTGATAACAATTTAATACCTAGATTGGATTACTGATTATATTATATGATGGAGGTTTTCAGATTGTCCGAAAGGTTTAAGGCTATATTATACCCTTGATGACAAAATTATTTAATTATTACGCAAGGCAACTCAATTTGCCTCCATTGGATGTCCCTAACTATGAATTAGAAAATTAGCAGCATTGTCAAAGGCATAAACTCCTTTGGGTATTTAATAAGTAGTAGCAGTAGTAAATTGATTCTGCAATATCTCTGGGAATGGGACATTTGTTGTTTACGTCTTATTTTCAATTCAAATATGCTGACTTCTTTAGAGAATATTAAAGTAATTTAATTTTAGAGCATTTTAATTGAAAAGGAATACGTAGCATCCATATATGTTTTAAACTCTTAAAATGAGTAAATTTATTTGTATTTAGTGATTATAGGAGAGAATATAAGAAGCTTAACTGTAAATGTTGCGAAGGCCTGGTGGAGTGAGAGAAACCAGTATAAAGAACGACTAAAGAATTGACTAGGAAAGGAAAATATCAAGACTGTTTACGTAGGTGCGTAAACAGAGCTTTATTACGCTGATAAGGTGGTGGACAATGGCGAGAGTAATCGAAAATTCCAGATCAATACATGTTGTTTCTAATATTGCATTATATTGCATGTATTGAATCAAGCGTGGTATTGAGAAAGGCGAGGCAAGTTAGAGTCCCTTTTTATATTTGTCGCCAAATTATCTATATTTAGTCTGTCGTGAAAGAACTTTTGAGCAGTTTAGTCTGCACCACATGTTTTTCACGTTTTTTGTAAGCCCTGAGTCATCAAATGGTTAATAAAGAGAGCATAAAGGCGCAAGACGTTCTTGGGGTAGGTTTAAGTGGTTCCCGACGCATTTGGCGCCTTAAGCGTCTGGAAAATGTTGTATCACGTCCAAGCGTAACGGCACATGCGTGCTCAGCTGCATGTGTGTAGCTACGAGCAGAGAGGCACCCTGTGGGCAGGAGAGAGTGAGACAGGCAGGGCGCGCCTCTAGGTATGATTGTGAGCGGTGTGCCCGGCTTGGTATGCCGCTGTTAGAGAGTGTTACCGGACTTCTCCCGCTTAGAGATGTAGGCGGAGGTAAGAAGAAGGGTAGTTAGTTCGTAAGAATTTTGTCAAATAAAGTTTAGTCATATTTTTACTCCCGAAACATCTACTTCTATCTTCAACAATTTGCATCGGACGGGTAGTCCACGAATCCTGGTAAAAAAGAGATTTGCTTTAATTTGCGTGCCCTTTTATGTTTGTATAATTTGTATGTTTGTTTACATGGCAATTAACAAGAGGTCTGGACTTCCAAAAAATCTTTATCGGCCGGACTCTTACTACCATGACGTCATGTGCTATTAGGGTAAGAAGTCATTAGTATGGAACGTTAGGCATAGAATTAAGAAATAATGTTAGTTGTTACATGGTTCCCATACTGTCAACTTCGTGATTCATCCCTGCACTCCGCTGCCTTGCAAATGCGTAACAGTTGCTACAGAACACGTGTGTACGACCATCTTTATGCTACAAGAACATAGCAACAGCTATTTTTCGGCTACGAGCCTAACAAGCAGGGTGGACCCATTCAAAAACCTAGGTGTCATGATGAATTATATAGGCTCCTGTTATTGTCAAAAACGTATAAAATATGGAAAGGTTGGGGAATTTTAAAATAGTGCTGTATGAACTAACCTGATTAAAAACCATATTTAGACCTGTCTTGAAATTAGGAACCATATAATGTCCTAATACACTTTATTAGGACAGGTGAATTCGGGTATTTTCCCTAGAAACAATACGTTTACCCAAAAAAATTTCAAAGTTTGGTATATATTGCTTTAACAGCAGCCTTCGCCGTATACTCGCGCGTGTACTCGCGCCAAAGTCGGTCGACATGCAGGCGTGTTGACGGTATGCCACGTTATTCTTATGGCGAATATTGCTGTTAAAGCAATATATACCAAACTTTGATATTTTTTGGCAAACGGCTCAAAACGGCGTAAATTACGTTAACACAATTTATTTCTATATATGTACTACACGTACAAAAAATTTCATTCAAATCCGCGTTGGACAAATGAGAGGCTCTTTTGTCAGACAGTTACAGAATGGCATGAACTATGGTTAAAAAGGTATGGAATGTCAAACACAAAACTGTTCCTTCCCGAAGACATCAAAGGTAAATCCGCAGTAAGTAGACAGACTCATGAAAAACCTCCATTGGTTTCGCATCACAACCGTGGACCATGGATTTGATTCACAGCGTTAGTGTGAATTACTTAATTCACAACAAACAACTCAACAACAACACAACAAAACATCAACATAACAACATCTGCAAGTACATTACACATATTACATTGAAACATATATTAACTCTATCCTCAAAAACATACGTATAAATACTGTAATAGAAATAACAATAAAACTTGTAAATGCAAAGGTTGGAATACAAGGTTGGTGGCAAGGTCTCCTGAAGTTAAATTACACAATTTTACAACGTCAATTTAATGACGTCAAATATAAAGTTACTTTTTAGAGAAAATTATTAGGTATCAATAAAAATAAATTTTCTGAATAATCTCAATAGTATCTACTACAAAAAATTCGTACTTATTTGCAATAAGGAAATGCAATGATTTTCATCATTTTTGGAATAATACTTAAAGGATTTTTCAAACTTGACTTGCATTTCCGTAATTTGTTGCTTAAGTTTCGAATAACAAATTAGTCGACATCTCCACACTGACAATATTGCATTTCATGTTTTTGTTTGACTTTGAAAGGAGCGCTATAGAAAGCGAAATTCCGTGAATAAGACATTCTGTCAGAACATGAACTTGAGATTTTCCCCGACAGTCGCCACGCACTCACTCACTTTCCTCTTCATTTGTATTCGACATTCGACGCCGAAATGTTTTCTTTGCTTCCCTGCCCTGCCTGTGCGCGCTTTGTCAGCGTTTTCCCAAGTCATCACTTCAGTTTCCGGCGCGCTGTTATATCGTCCGTCGCCGTCGTTGTCTGAATAACAGCCGCCTCAATGCACTCAGCATAAACCAAACATTTCTGTTTCATCCGGTGATCAAAGTAGAAAAAGAAATAAACATTTATTATACTTTGATTAATTTACTTTCGTCTTCATATACCTATTTTATAGTGATGAATCACAATTTAAAAAATATGAAAAAGAAAAAGTTTAATTCTATTTTGGACTAGTTTCTTTTTTTGCTTTTATCGAGCATCGATTGCTATGGTCATTAATCATAATATAATTAGTCATATTATCACGCAAGGTATTGGCGTGTCAACCAAATGTAACGGTTGGTCTTGACGCTACCATCAAATAAAATGTAGGTGCTGGCGTTACCTTAACCTGGTGTGGATGAGAGGTTTTACGCAGTTCAAAGGTGCGAGCGCTTTCTCACACGGGGGTTTTCTTGGGGACTCGCTTGGTTTTGCTAATTATGCATCTCGACATGCTACCGTGTTCGCCGGTGATAATTACAAATGGTACTTACCACTTGATTACAGACATCTCTGGAATGGGGACGGCATAGAGATGACGAACTGGCTCGGCTTCTTGGTCGGATGGCTGGCTGAAAAGCTGGCGGCGCGCCGCCTGTAACAACCCAGAGCCTTCGATTGTAATTTTTGGTAGACCGAGATAATCGCCTTGTAAACATCAGGTATATGCTCCGCTTAGAACCACGCCGACAACACCAAAAAAAATATCAGGTGGTAAATTCCTTGTCATCTCTGTGTGCAACAATACATATGCCTTGGATCGTCGTTCTTAGTGGATCATGATGCTCGCCTCTGCTGAAGGGCAGATGCACTTCTAGGTATATTAAGAAGCTGACTGCTAGAACTTACACAGTACTGTACAGTAGCTTGCTGGTAGCGTTGCTTGTCTTGCTGGCGTGTCTATCAAATGTAACGATATGTGAGGCGTTTCCACCAAATGTATTTTTCGCACGGAGGTTTTCTAAGGGGTTTTCTTTAAGGATTTACTCGCTTGACTTTTGCTACTCTTGCTCGACATGCTACCGCGTTGTACCGGGGATAGTTATAAATGGTAGTTACCATTTATTGATGGACATCTCTGGACCGTACGAGGACAATTCAGAAATCGTGGATGATTTCTCTACTCGTTCGCTTTACATGGCTTGTTAAGAACCCACGAAATATAATGGAAAAAAAGGTTGAAAACGGTTAGAAACCGTTGAAAGGCGGATGCAGGTGTCGCCTGTCGGCAGCAGCCGTTACTGACGGCGCGAACCAGCGGCGATTGCTGACGGCGGTCCCTCAGGAAGACGTAGAGAGGCAAGGGGTGCGCAATTCTTGTATAGAGGCACCATGTTCGCGTAAATAAAGAGAGTTCAGTCCGAGACTTGGGTGAGTGTGTTCGATTTCTTCTGATCACCTGATTTCCTCACAGCAGGCGACGGGTAGTCATCAACTAGCAGTACAATGAAAATAGTCTGATAGTCTTTGGCTCAGCGGTACGGCGTCGCAGCAATGTGGTGTTCGCGATTGAAAACGCCGCATAATGGTCAATTTCGGGTAAAAAACGAGACATTAATCAATAACTCGAATTTTAAGCACCCCTTGAAGATTTTCTGTATTCTATCTATTGTAAGTCTATTATTGGAGTGTATTTTATTTAATTTTTGTGGTTTCGCCTATTTTTCGTTGGGGATGACCTCTTTATTTGCTGAAAATATACCCTATTTCATAAATTTTGTGGCAGGAGTTTCGTTTTAATCTCAAAGTACTCACAAAAAATTGCTCTTTTAGATGATACCATACAATTACTTAATCTTTTGAATGGGGAGAGGCCCATTTATGCTATTTTATGCGTCCCCTTGAAATATTCGGTCAGTTTTTAAGTTAGAATTTTCATTTTAGTCTCAAATAACTCACAGAAATATGTACTTTTATATAATACTACATACTTCATTATTTGAACAGGGGGAGACCCATTTATGCGCCGCCCTGAAATATTTCGGTCAGTTTTTCAGTTAGAGGTTTCATTTTGGTCTCAATTTACTCACAGAAATATGTTCTTATAGATACTACATATTTATCTACTTCTGGGGGGTCCCATTTATGCGATATTATGCGCCCCCCTCCCCCAAAATATTACTGCTTAATTAGCCGTATTCTGCAAAAGTTTATTCTATTTTTAGTTCATTATGTTTTAAACATGGGAGAACACGTTGCCCATCGATCACCACGGCGCGCCGGCCGGCTGATGTTCACGACATGGCTGTGCTGGGCTGCAGGACTATGGGGTCGGCTTCAAGGTGATGAACACTCACATAAAACCACGAATATTTTGAACATAATATATTTTAAATTTTACACAGTTAAAGAACACATGACCGATCAACTAGTGACATAACGACTACCCAAGTCGTTGCACAATAACTGACTGTCCACCCTCTGCAAAAAGACTCCAAAGACTCACTAACTAACTGCCCCTCGGACATTGGAATATATTCTTATTTCCGCCTACACGGTCTCGTAGTTCACACCATATACACGGCGCATGGTGCCACTTGTTTTTCCAAGCATAGCTTAAGTCATGTACGCACTTGTCTTTTCCATGACTTGTTTGTTCGTTACTCTTATCGAGTGGTGCACCCATTTCGCCCGTGCGATTTGCTTATCGATACGCCCCTAATGCATATGCCTCCTAGAATTATTTCGGTCTCCTAAATTTATATCTAATCTACACAAAATATTCCTTTGGACTAAACTTTCCAGAAGTGGTTTCCCTGTTATTTTATATGAATTTCTTAATCAGCTTTTCGCATTCGTGACAATACACAGTATAGTATAAAATAGTACAGTACTCGACAGAAAACAATACAGTATGGTACACAACTGACTGCACTCCACATCTCTTTACACTTTATTGCAGTAGCCAGCCCTTGGCCAAGCATTCCTCGAGGGATTGGTCAGGTGGTTTCCATCGAAGCTTTGCCAAAATCTTTCATCAATAGTTTCCCTTTGAAATGCATCGAAAATTTATAGCAACAAAATATAATAAAAATTATGTGAATATTTATCAAAATTACTTTCTAATTAATTTTAGATAGATAGATATATTTTAACAGCTATCGATCATTACAGTCTTTCTGCCATGAAACAAATGTACATCGTAATACATAGTAAATATAATAGGTTTACATGTTGATGTATGTTCGTAGTAGGATGTTTTCAGGAGTTTTGACTTTGATAGGTGAATTTTCAGTGAAAGGAATACAAAGCGGTGCAATGATAGCCAAATTAATTGGGTTATTTTTGAAATTTTGTTGGAGTTCGATATGTCGCATGGTGATGGGGAGTATTTGGGTTTTGGTGTATAACAGGTTGTTCGGAGGGTTATGAAGGAGGTTCTTAGGTTGTCGGAGTTTGTTATGGTTCGCAGTGCTGTTGTTTCTGCTACTTTAATTATGCGCTTCGTTCTGTTGGTTAGCTAACAATATCAGTGGATAGTCTAGGATAGGTCTGCAGATGGATTTGTAGATACGAGTGGCCGTTGTGGAGGGAATACCTTCTTTTCCATAGGTTAGAGTTAGAATTCGCATTGCTCTTATCTTGACCTGAGTTTTCATGTGCGTGGCCTGTTTTGTAAATGTGATTTTGTTGTCAAATTCAATACCCAGATATTTAAATGTTTATTTCGCATGTATGATTACGTTGTCTATGCTGAGGTTGGAAGTCGCGGTGTTATCTTATGATATGGTATAAACGGATGGCATTTATTTAGGTTAATATTTAGTTGCCATTTCTTAAACCAATCGTTGATGGTGTTTATGAGGGCCTGTTGTTGGTTCATGCAAGTTTCCATTTTCCGGGCGTGTGTTACTAGTGCTTTATCGTCCGCATATTGTAATATGTACGAAGTGTGGTTCTGAGTATTGGGAATATCAAAACAATATATATTGTAGAGTAGTGGTGATAACGGTGGACCTTGCGGTACTCCCTAATTAATCTTTAATTATCCTCCCTAAGAGGATAATGGGCAATACCTACAACCCAGGGTACGTAAGGGTGCAGGTTATCGGGAGGAGGCCCTGGTACTTTGGGGATAGGGGCAGAAGCGGAATGGAGAAGACAAGGGCTAGGTGTGGCTCGGAGGAGAGAGGCAGGAAGGTCTGGATAGGGCAGGAATATACGAAATGTGTATTTTATTGGCAAGGGGTGGATACCTGGGAGCACTTGGCAAGGGACTGTGAAGGACTGAAGAAGGGATGGCTAGGTTCCTCAGAAAGAGGAGGGGATTTTGTCGGAAAATGGCTGGAGGAAAAGAGAGAAGGGCTGGCTGTCATCACCAAAATGGCACTGGAGAAGAAAATGTGAATGGCGATCCTGGGATGATAGCTGGTTTTTGTATATGAAGTATTGTTCGATTTATTTTTGTTATTATTTATTTTTGTTATTATTTAATTCGGGAAAGACTGTAAAGGTGATCAGGAATGCCAATAAAGGTTGTGCATACATACATTTTTTATATAATTAATTTTAAAAAATAACTAAAATAATCTTTTTACTTCATTCCTCAACATTTTCGTAAAGCATAAATTTAGCACATGTTTTATTTAAAATTTCACTGTTGACTACCTGACGCAATAAATTTCCTCTTAAAACAAAAGGCCACCGTAACTTTTTTCCTTGTGGCCGAATACAAAAACGCTTTTTCCGACGGCAATTTATTACGCCTTCTTATTCTCCTTAAACCCGGTGCGAATCACTTCGAGAGATATACATCATCCAATTATATCCCTTAGAAGTCCGTAAATGATTCAAACTTTTCTATTCGCCACTTTTTTACATTCTTCCATGCTTCCCCTTCAATTCCCATTTTATTTATGTATAAATATAAATGAACATAAACCTTACGAATTAATTTTAAACTTTTAGCATTATTTCCTGAAAATCTCGTGGGTGCTTTTTGGAAATGAATTGAAAACGACTTCGGAGGGAAAACGAGCGTCGAAATTAATTGCAAATAATTTCTAATTTGTTCCGCGGACGTTTAATTTAAATTTATTCTCGTAATGCCTTCCGCGGATCGTAAGTTGCGAATCGCGAAATAGATTTACGCGTAGATTTACGCGTAGATTTACGCGAGCTTGAGTAAGCTCCGTTGCAATTTATGCTTCGAATAAACATTACGTAATCCGAGATCAACGCGATTACCAGCATGGGTGTGTGTGTATATGCCTGGTACTTTTAATGTTTGTACGCGCATAATTTATGCACGCAACCCGGCACCTTCGCAATTTAAACGACGACCAGGTTGTGTTACAATAAATAGTCTGCGCAAATAGTAATCTTTTCCGTGTAAATTATTTTTATTTCCACACACTATACGCTTTCGCATTAACTCATTTTACACAGCTTTTTTTTTTTTCTTGCAGATACTCTAGTTGATAATGTAGTTGGGGAAAATCTAGTTATATACCCGTGAATGATTAATCTGACAGGCATAAATCATTCTCTATGTGAATGGTCAAAATTCACTTTGCACCGCTGTTTGGGGAGGACAATAAAGAATAGAGCACTCAGGCATGATGGAAACTTGATGCTGGATCAACTATTTGAGAGTTTTTTTTCTTAGGAGCTTTTATATACTATTACGTAAGAATTGTGCCTAAATTATACATTTTACATTTTTACGCAGTTTGATGATTGAAGTGTGGAGTGCGTGGCGTAAAGGTTACGCACAGGCGTTGCAACGCAAACGTACCGGGTTCGATTCCCGGTGTCGCTATCATTAATATCTCGTACTCCACACTTTCCCAAGTCCTGAATAAGGAGGAGGGTTGGGAAATGGGCCTGCAACTCATTTCCGTAAAAGAACCTCATATGCTAACTCACGTACGGCGAGACCCGGTCGGGCGGGGGGGAAGCTAACGTGTTCGGAAGGAGTTAAAGCGCTATACAACCGAAAAACAGACAGATAATTAAAGTAAGAAATTTCGAATAATTATAAGTTATTTGGTTAATTTTCATTGCTTTCATATCCAACAATCAACACAGTTAACAACCAGGATAAGTATATATCTACAAAATTAATTATAGGTGTTGTCAATACCGAGGGTAAAAAAGTCTAGAAGCGTACAGACTTTGGAAAACTACTTTATTTTATGGATTGCAGATAATTCAGAGTTAATTGCATGTCTGTCATAATCCACGTTTTGTTCTTGAAGATGTTTATTTTAGATTTTTTGCTTACTGGGCAGCACCAAATGATCTGTGGGCAGCACCACGGCGCATCATACCGGCGGGTGGGGTTCAAGTCCACAGGGGAGACACCTCTTTGTGTGTGAATTATTCACCTACAGAACACCCAACCCTCTAAGAAGAATTTATTAAACGCCGACAGTAAAAATCGCACCCAGAACGAACACCCGAGAGCGAACGAACCGGCGGACCTTTAAGATGTCGAAAATGCGTCTAGAAGTCAAATGCACTTCTTTGCACCAAGGCAACTCAGGATACAAAACAACACACAAAAACATGACACACAAATTACGCAAGTCAGAACACGATAACAGACAGATAAAATAAAAATCAAACTTGTAAAGAATATATGTAAACCTTTCCGACTGGTTTACAATTGATCGATAGACTCTAGAATATATGTTCATTTAATGGGATGAAAGAATGGTAGAGTGGAAAGGGAGTTGAGATTATGAAGATCTTAATAAAGAGGATGCATGCATTTTTCTGTAAATAAAATATAATCAGTCTGTCAACTCTTCCAAACCTCTTAGCGATCCATACGGATGGTTCATGTCGTACACATATGTGTGTATATTTGCCACAGTAAGCAGGCGATTAGAACCACCAGAACTGGCACTTTCCAGGAGTATCGAGCTACACCTTCTCGATTTGTCGTAATTTCTGCACTGGGTTCATTCCGTAGCGGTAGACTTGGTTCAGATGGCAAAAGCACTAAGAAGGAGATTAGGTCGGGGAAGAACCCGATGATCCATATAATTAGGCTTGTCAAAAACCCGGAGATTTTATCAATCCATGCTGGTATCGGAACCCGATACTTTCAGGATCAGCTGATTCTGGTATAGAAACCGACATATAATATGCCTACGCATAATCGGAGGGCAGTTGCGGTTGGCAGTCAGATATACCCACTTACTTCCTTGTAAACTCAATATGCCTGTTATGTATTGGTGAATCTGTTGAAATCTTGCCTTGCCTATTTCTTGCTCAACTCGATCTCAACCGGTAGGTTTCACTAGCTAGCGTAACACCCTAGCGAGAAACCATTTTATCTAGGTTCAGGAGAAGGTATCCAGATCAACAGCAAATCCTTCAACGCGGACTCCTTATGTCCCAAAACCTGAAGAGAGTGAAATATGTTTATTATCAGAAACTAATAACACCAAAATTAAAACAAAAGACCTGTTATTTTGTAATTACAGTAGTATCACAGTTACAGAACAATGTATTTTTCCTAAAATTTTGTTACCAATCAATTTGAACACTGTTGACTAAACATAGGCAAAAATGAGGTACAAAATATTTTAAATAAAATATCAATCGTTTATAATGAAATAATTTATTTAAATACGAATAATACAATATTTTCAGTAAAGTAAACAGCAAAAAAAAAGCGGTCTCCCATCCAAGTACTACCTGCGCCCAACGTTGCTTGGCTTCAGTGATCGGACGAGAACTGGCATTTTCAACGTGGTATGGCCGTTGCCTCTGTCAACGAACAAACTAAATGTATTTAATTTATTTCCACAATGATATGTTTATACTATTAGTTATTTTTACTCATTCGAGACATTCAATTCAATTTAATATTATAAAATGTCCACTTCACAAAACATGAAATTCAATCATGTACTGAATTATTTTCCTCGTTTTATTTTAGTTTTGACATGACAAAGTAAATGGATTTAATTTAAAAGCAAAAGTAGCTTATCTCTTCCTCTCTCACGAAAAGTATCTAAATATTTCTAATCCAATGTTATTTGGATTAGATTCACGAGAAATACTGGGACTTGTATAGTCCTAGTTGAAATAGTTCGATATAATATCCTAGATAAATGTAATTATATGCAGTTCCATGTTAAAGTGAGGTTAGAAATTCGGTGAATAAACAACACATATGTCATTCGTTCAAGCCAAGTACGTCAAGAATTCAGAAAATAATTGGATATAATAGAAATAAATCACTTTTACTCCATTATATATACTAACAGGAATTATAACCGTGATTGGTGTGAAGTTACAAATACTGTGAAACAAATAATCCAAGAATGTATTCGTATTACTACAATACAAATGTTGCAAACGTACTACAAACTTTATTAATCAGTGCAGATTTCTCGGATCTCACACTTGCAGTTGAGGGTAAACTATTCAAAGCACATCGTGCAATACTCTCCATGTACAGCCCATATTTGAAGGCTCTGTTCTATGAGCAACCAACGAAACATGCAATTTTCTTCATGAAGAATGTGCCACACAGGATAATGAAGTACTTGCTGGAGTTTATGTATGTTGGCAAAATACAGATCCCAGAAGTGGATTTAAATGCGTTTATGGAAACAGCTAAGGAATTGATGATTACAGAATTATCTGAACTTCAATTCACAAGCGAGGAAGAGAATTCAGCTGATGGTGAAACGACTCAAAAGAGGCACATTGAAGAGGATTCCAGTTGCGTTAATATAAAGAAGGAAAGAAGACAATCACACGCAGATTGTGAAAACGAAATCGAATTACATGACGAACCAAGTTGCATACCAATTATACAATCTGTGAGTAGTGAAGAAACGTGTCCTATTCCTCGAATTACTGATATTCGCAGTGTAATTAATGCTTTTAAACAAGAAAATGAGGATGCTGAGTGTATGCAATATAATACATTGTATAGGAAAGTGCAGGACGATCATTTTGATCAACTTAATGATTCCTTGGCAACAGAAGAAAACCGACAGGAAGAAACTGGTAATTATACATCACTATTCATGCCCACGAATAAAATTATTGCGTTGAAGGAAATAAACATCAAATATTTTCCTCAAGATGCGTAAATTTTATTAGTGAATTGAAATTGTATTAGTGTATGTTAATATTTCGTCTTTATTATACAGTTGATGTTAATTTGCAGTTGTAACACGAATGATGAGCAATAACTCCAGTCTTCTAGAAATAAACGGTCATATCTACTACCGACATAAGGATAGACGTGAAGGAGGAATATGGTTAAGATGGCGATGTGCACGTTGCAATAACGGCCAAGCAGGACGAAATTGTCGAGCATCTGTGCGAACTAACCCTGAAGATCTTCTCATCCACACGAAGGTGCATACACATCCACCACCAGGACCACCACCTGGTGCAGTCGTTGTATGCCGTGAACGCTACAAAGTTTTCAAACCAAAAATGGATGAAATATAATGTATACAATTCGATTTTATTGCTGAATACTTAAATGTTTACACTCTGGTATTCTTTGGAATATTTCAAAAATTAGGGTTCAAGCCTAATTAATAATTGCATAATTCCACTCTATAAATCACACGAGTACTAGTAATACAATTTTCCAGATTGGTTCATCAACCAGTCTTTGTTAAGATCATGCAGGGAGTTTCGTTTTCTGTTCATGAACGTGTGAGCATTCTTTTATAGATGTTTTCTGGAGACGTTCTCCGATACATTTGAATTTTTGAAATCTAGTTTATTAAGTAGACGTTGAATGTAATTTATTGTTTGACATAATTTTTCAATTAAATTGTTATTTACATATCTAATCTACAGTTAAAGGAATGTTTTTTTTGTAAATTGGAAACATTTTTAGTACTACGGTTGGTGCAGATGGCATTAGCTTATATTCTTATTTCTTCAATGACACAATAATTGGTTCAGCAACCAGTCTTTGTTAGGACCATGCAGGGAGTTTTGTTTCCTGTTCATGAACGTGAGAGCGTTCTTTTATAGATGTTTTCTGGAGACATTCTCCGATACACTTGAATTTTTGAAATCTAGTTTATTAAGTAGACGTTGAATGTAATTTATTGTTTGACATAATTTTTCAATTAAATTGTTATTTACATGTCTAATCTACAGTTAATGGAATGTTTTTTTTTATAAACTGGCAACATTTTTTTAATACTGCAGTTGGTGCAGATGGCATTAACTTATATGCTTATTTTCTCAATGACACAATAACTAAAGTTATAATTTCTCCAAAATATAACAAAACCGAAATCAAAGTATGTATGTTTCATTATGAAATGATTAGTACCCATAAAAGAAGGTAAATATAAACATGAAACCTTCAGGAAAAGTCATCTATTTTCGAAACACGTTCTTTTAAATGCATTTATACTGATTGGATTGGAAATGAAATCATCAGAATTTGCTTTTAAAAAGTATATATTGTGGAACTTGGTTAATTTATCGGCTAGATAATGATTTACTATTTTGGAAAGGAAATATATAGAAAATTGACGGCCATTTATCGATATCGCAACTCGCGTTACTGGGACACTTTTTCGCTTCATTGCTTGCAATCAGAACTGGTATTATTACTCGTGCAATTTTCTTCTAACCCCTGGGACAGTTTTTCATTTGATAACTTAGAGCCAATACTATAAATTGAATCTAACAACGCCGATATTTTCGTTTTCAGAAAAATGTCTTCTCCTAAAGATCGCACTTTTATTTACATTTGTCTGAATATATTAATTGATTCAGAATTAACTTTGGCACTATCTATCGGAACTGTTTTTCCGATTAAATACATAGAAGAAATGTTATAAATTATTGAAGTTGAGTCCATTTATGAAGATTCTGCCGACACTAAATATTCACAAACAAGACCTATTATTTTTTCGCTATAACTTTTATGAGTTACATCAATTCTATGTAAATAAAGGAGTGTTGCAGGAGTTTGTAGCAAATTTAATACAGAATTTGATGTATAATATATAATACTAGAATTATAGGAAACGTGAAATAAAAATTTACTCATTTTCTGAACTCAGTTTTTGCTCGTTATATTCTTCAATGACGTCTCAGTTCGGAGTAAATATGTATACCAAAACAAACTACATTTAGTGGAGACTAGAATACTATAAGAATGACAATTCTATGAGATGTGGATGAATTCCATATAATTCACATGAAATAACTGGTGATAAATTGTCAGTGGCAAACTCCTACCCACAAACAAATAAATCCCACGAAAATTGACATCATTCACCAAATTCATGATTTTTCCAAATTTCTTTAAGATTAATCTATTTGAAATACTTGACTATCAACTTAGAAGTTAAAATTAAAGTATGATTGTTGTATTTCCGTTCGATACTTATCGGTACATTATTAATGAATACTTATTGTTACATGGTATTTACAATCTGATGTTCCTTAGAATAATTTAAATATTCGGTTTCAAAGCAGTGTTTTTCATAATTCCCGTCAATAATTAACACCGGCGCTGGTAATTTTGCTGATTGTTTCGTCAACCATTCCTCGTGAAGACCATGCAGACTTTGGATATAATCCAAGGGAATTTTGCTTTCTTCTGTTCGTGAACGTGAGAGCATTCTCTTGTAAACGACTTCAGGAGATGTCCTTAGATATACTAGAATTATTGTATTGAAATTTTTAAATTCACGTTTTGAGAACGGAATTTGCTTTTTTAAACCGTTATTTACCTATCAAATCAACATTTAAGGGAATGTTTGTAATAATAAATTGATACCACTTATCCAAGACAGCTGCTGATGCCGAAGGCATTTGATTTTTCCTTATCATATTCTCAATGAAACAATGCCTGGAATAATGTAAATTTAGTAAAATTACCCAAAAGCATCAAATGAAATAGAAATAAATCCTAGAATACTAAAAACGAAGAAATTGCAAAATAAATTACTATTACCGGAATTGCAAAATATTGGAGATAATTACCTCGCACTGAACAAACTCCTTTCCATCATTTTTACAGGTGTTTCTGTAGGTTTTAAATGCATTTGCAGCATTGTCAACTGAATATACGACTGCAATGTTGAAGACCATTTTGTGGCATCTTCATATTGCAAAGCAAGTAGATTGTGGCCATCACAATCGCACCACAAATCCAAAGGTTCACTGTGTATGCTTATATCATGATTGTGTTGAAAGTAATTAAGAAAAGTAGTCTTGCCTGAGCCAATGTTGCCTTCCAAGATAATATTAAAAGGACGATCTTGTGGCTGATGTATTTTATTAGATAATATTGTTAGTAATTGCCCTAAAAGTAAGCAAATTTAAAAAAAAATATCGACCATTACAACTTGACGATGTACTCAGGTTGGTTTTCATTTTTATTATTTTCTTTGTTGTAATTTGGAATGTGTCGTCAACGTTGTAAGATTAGTTGTTTAGTAGATTTAGTAGGTTAGCGCGGGAAAGTCAAGAAAATCGTTCCTTATCCTGGTTAGGGTATTTTGTTTCTTATTGTTGGCAACATTATCTTTAAACTTTGCTTGCTAATAACGTCCTTTCTCATTAGCAATATGGTAAGCAACTTCGAAACGTAATAGGTAGTAACAGCCATAAGAGTGTATAGATAACAGCACTTTGTAACAGCAGTAACTGTGCACAGATTAAATACAAATCACGGACTTCCTTGAAGTCGGTGGGGACAGAATCATTTGCGCTGCATATGTTTGCAAGAGTGCACTACATAGATTTCATCAATTCCCATTTCCTTCGGTGGAGGCGCACTTATGGAATGCCAACAAATATACCTGGCATGTTCCAAAAATCAATTCCTATTTTTTCTTTTCCTAAAGTTTGTTATGTTAAGAATGTCTGACGGATGTTTCAAATAAATAGCCCTATACCCTCGTCAAGTCGGATACCACTCACGATATTTTATCCTACTATTTGCCACTCCCGCGCCTGATTCAACAGGAAACGAAGAAAATTTGTTAACACATAAAAACGACTGAACGAAGACAGAAGCTATGCCTTAAATCACGCCGCGATCGATCGGTAGATTACGATCGACGGTTTAGGCAGCCCTGGGATAGAATAATTGATATTAAACGCAAATTGAAAGTGTCGAAAACAAATTATATTTTTATGGTTTTTCACTAACAGAATATTATGATAATAATTGCCATATTATGAAATAAAATTAAATGAAAATAGACATTCTGTAATTCTGTTTTTAAAAAGAAAAATAATATTCTTGGAATTTAAATTACCAGTTTGGAATTACCACTTGAAATCCATATAAAATTCAGCATTACCTTCCTCAGAATTTGGTGACTTTGCATCAAAACCACTGAAAGCTTCTGAAAAAAATACTGTATATACAATTTAAAAAATTAAATGTATTATACCGTATCCTAGGGGTTTTGTCCTATCGTTGGCTTCTATTGGTTCTCCGAACGCAAAGGTATCCTATATATTCCAAGGTTATTTAATTAGTAGTATTATTATGATAATCATCATGTCAAAGTTTTGTTAATCTTACCATATTATTAAATTGTAAATCACCAGCAGCTCCAAATGGAGCATCATCGAAATTAACAGATTTGTGTTTCTTCTCCAATCCACCTTCACGCTGTTTTGAGTTATTTCCCCCTTTGCGCTTATTTTTAACAAAATAAGGGCTCTCAATCGAATAGTTTGATATTTCAATATTTTGTAAAATATCAACTTTCTGCGTAGAAGTAGTTTCCATTGGCATTGTAGATTTTGGAGTAAATTGTGTGGTGCTAGGTGGATTAATAGGAATCGCGGGAACTTTAAACTCCGATGTTTCCGGTGAATTGATTATCTCCTGAGTGATTTCAGATTTTTGGTAAGCATTAAGTTGTTGTTGGCTTATCAATCTGTTCAGTTCAGCTTAAATCAGAAGAATATAATAATTTAAAAGTTTGTAAATATTGAGGAACTAGAAAAGTTTAATAAATAATAAAGTAAAATACTACCTTCATCAACGGCGGAAATTTCCGGAATCGGGACTTCTTTTTCCACCGGGGAACAGCTTACGTTCTCCAATGATTGCACTAGTAAAGCACAAATACAGTTAAACTATTATACTTATTGATTTAATGAGGAAGAAGAACTAAGAGACGTTTATGACGTGCAATCCGAGTGTTTGAGTTAGTAAGTTAGGAGCATTTAAATATAACAATACAACGAATGCGATTTTTGTACATCGTTACAGCAAAACAAGTCCCACGTGCTGCTACACTGTTCTAAGTTTCCGAGAGAACCGGACATTTATCTCGATTTATTGACACCCCAATGAAAATTATAAAGTTTGACCAGCTCCACAAGCCGCGAAGAAAATCGCAAAAATTGCAGACTTGCATATTTGTATTGGCCTGAGTCATCTAACTAACATAAGAAGAAACTCATAAGAAACGCTAATAAAGTTGTGTAGGAAGACATTGCAGTGAACTTCAGAGCGGTGAAACTAAGCAACTACTTGATGTTTTTAAAAATAGGCAAAATAATGACGCGTAAATTAGATTATTAACTTACTTAATTTTTCAGTTGCTCGTATATATTCAACATCAACTTGTTTATATTTCGTTTGCAAATCATGTAATCGCTTCAATTTTAATGCAGATTCAGCAAATTCAATAATCTTCTTATTGCGTTCTTCAGTTTGCGCCGTTCGCATATGAGAAAGATTAGCCTTCTGCTCCGTGTAATTCTTCTTCAATTCCATAACTTCTGATGCCAATACTTCATTGGCCTTTTGAACAACTTTATATTCAGCATATTTAGGATTATCAGCGAATATTCCATCTTGTATTAAATTTAAACGGTCGTGATTTTGTTTCGTTTTAATACTTTGCTCGTTCCAGAGTGTTTCCATTTCCTCTTCAGCTTGTGTAATTTTTGCTTCAGTTTCCTGGTTTCGTTGTTCGACGATTTCAAAACATTCAACCATTTGTTTATTGTGAGCAGCCTCTTGTTCTATGATATGCTCAAGGTATTTTACTTCCGTTTCAGCAGCTTTAATCTTTGCATCGCTTAAAGTTTTGTCAGCTTTAAGCCGTTGCAAAATTGATTCGTACTGCTTTATCATAGCGTCCTGTTCAAAAACTATCGCTTCCTTTTCCGCTATCAGTTTGTTAAGTTCTTGTAGTGCTGATGTTTCATCTTTTCCTGCCATTTTTAACCTAACCAAATTATGTTATATGGTTATGTAAGGTTTGATAACCTTAAAATAATTCCAATAATCAAATTTTATGAGCACGTACGTTTTATATGAAATATATAAAATAATGAAAATTGTAATTACTATAAAATTCATTCGATAGAGAGTTTGAACACATTAGTGGAAGAAACACTGCTCGCCCTAAGTTTCCCTAGCCGTAACCCGGTAATTTACTTTTAGAACGATTGAACCTTTACGAAATAATTATAACTAAAATTAATTTTGTTTTACTTATCATGTTATTACACTATTTGTTCTGGCGCATTTTTGTTACTATTATTTAAACACGTTGAGCACTTTGTAATAATTTTCATCTACCAAAAAGCAAAACATTGCTAGCAAATTTTGTATTTACCAAGAAAGTTGCTATACATGATTATAGTTCTTTTTTCATTTCATCATGAGACTTGGAAAAATAGTGAGTATGTTGAAGATTTAGATAGAAAATGTGAATAAATATTTACTATTTCTCTCGTTCACTACTATTCACATTTGATATTATGATTCGTACTCACCAATTAGAATTGGTTTGTTTCACTTGTTGGAAATCCAATTACGTAGTCTGAGAGTTCGGCAATCGAGAGTTTCGACGTACTGGTAATTTCCACACTAAACAAGTATAGAAACAAATTATTTCATTGATTACAGCGCCCCTAAAGAATAAAGTTTAATAATCACATATAGGCAACTCAATATACGTAAATTACGTTCCATCTTTTTACGAATAGTACATTATATTACTTTTATTATTTAAAATGTTATCCTCGTACTAAATGGTAAAAATGTACAGATGCCTATCAAAAATACATAATTAGCATTGTATTTAATTGTTGAACACCAATCTACGTGAATTGAACCATAAAAGAACTTGTACGCTATTAGTCGTCCTTCACACCATCGACTTCTATATCTACCCTTATCTTATACTTACCCTCACAGTTCCCCTGTCAAATCGTCGCAACTTTTTTATATGAATATCATAATAAAATTTTATTCTTAATTTGTATTTCAATTTTTTCTTCAGGCAAGTAAACACCTATTAAATTTTCTTTTTCTTTAGTATTGTATCTCTTCTAGGAACCTTTTCTTTACATTTCTATCTCTTTTTATTGCTCTGCACATGTCCAGAAACTCGTGACACTTGTCCCTTAATTCCCGTGTCGATGGTAAGCGGTACAGTCACAGATCATATATGGGTACAGTGTTCAGACCGACCGTTTTCACGGCTGGATCGCTGGCGTTTCCCAAAACGGTCAACAACCCATCCTGCTTCTTTCTTCAAAGGAGAAAAGCGACCTTATCTTCCGCGGCACTCCTTGGTGCGCCTAGCCAATGAGGAGATAGGTTTTTCTTCCCCAACCCCGCGCACGCAGTCCTTCTGAGCCGCACGCGACTTTGCGAGGACAGACAGCACAGATATCAGTCTCCAACTACCGTCAAGTAAAGTCGCGAATTTGGTGAGTCCCCAAACTCTTTCTTTTATCGTGTGTGCTGTACATTTGAATGTTTGCTCATCGCGTTTGTGTTTGTTAATAAATATTTTTTGGTACTTACATGCGTATTCATAACATTCGTCGCTACACTACCAAAACCCCACATATGCATTGAAAGGAGGCTTTGGCGTTCGCTGAGGCGGGTGGAAACAAATGTTTTGTGTAAGCGGGCTTCAAAATCGCCAAGCGGGTGACAAAATCATGTGCAGCACGCTCGAAACAGCTACTAATGAAATCCCTTATGCATGTACTTTACGGTTTATAACGGTTTATACATTAAGAAGACATTGGCAGTAAGCGTACAACAAAATCCTGAGAAGTTGCTTTCAACAAGCAAATAATTGTTCCAAAGCACGTATTTTAGTTTCAGTCATCACAGCTTCGTTTTTTTAAGACGTATACATAAAGAAGACTTTGGAACAAACATTTTTAAAACTAATGAAAGTTGAAGGAGATCTTATTTAATTTTGACTGAAGATTTAAGTCTTTTTATTTTAACATGATATATAAGATGTGATTGATGAGGGAGAGAGATGGAGTCGGTTGCATAATACAACCACATATGTACTTACAAGCAGTTAACATATTGTTGATTTTACATTGTTTTTACACTTGTTTCAATGACCTCACAAGATGTAATAATTATATCATAAACGGCCATGGCTCATCGGTCATAGATGACAGTCAGTCTCAGTTAAGGGGGTTTACATTGACAAAATTAGGTTAGTTCGTTACTCTAGAAATGCAACGCAGTGCTCGTGTTCGAAGCGCATTCAAAATGTTGACTGGCACCGCATGGATCTACACTTCTATGTGAACATTGCCTAACCCTACCTCGCCCCTAAGAAACGCCGTCACCACCACAATTCTCACAGCTGTGAATAAAACCAACTGAATATTATGTGTATTCCCCGTCAAAACGGCAGCAACCATTATGGTTTAGCGGTGATTTTTGGAATCGCTGGAAGCTTATACTTTGGACTGCCGCATATTTTTCAAATACCAAAGTCTGGTGATAGGGCGAATGATACTAGAAGCATCGGTTCCATACACCTAGTCTTAAAAATATGAATGTAATACTATAGTTTGTTTTTCAGAGAAATAATATCGGCATATTCGAAATGGACCGCCAGACGGGAAGGGAATTAAGCCTTGATTGCAGTAGCTGTAGTTGGCTTTATTACTGGCACCCGCATTGATGGCGATTGGAGAGATATGAACCATTTACACAGATTTCAATTAACAAAAATAAAAGCAAGGAATCAATTTCTGGTTCATAGAAATCCACTTGGCAATTATACGATTTACATTTACTATTAATCGTTAGTTCTGTGGGATTTTCTTTCCAGATGTGCACCTTTGCTTTTTCCCAGAGAATAGAGTTTCACTCCGTCCATAATAATACTTCAATTGCTTTATTCTCTATTACTGCGTTTATACTTTATAACTTGCAGACATTCTTATTTTTATTGCTGTGCAGTATTTTTTACAATTTTTAAGGCTGTTCATTATATCGCTGACCTAACAAATACCTCATTCCCACGAGTCGGCAATGAAACTTGCGACCTTTGCGTTACAGCACCCTTACACCCGTAAGGCAATTTTACTGTGGCGCACGGTGTGTCGTGAGTTGCGTGTAGTGATGCAATTGACTGAAGAATAACCAAGTATGAAACAATTGGAAGACTCGCGAAGGGAGCGGCGATGTTGGGCGCTCGAAGGCAGAGAAGTAAGTCCTCTTGATAAAGAAAGATAAAGAGCTCGAGGCTGTGTTAGTGAAAGAATCATAAGAGAAATAAGACAGAGGATATGCTGGGTCGAAGAGAAAGTATACCTGCTCTTCGAATGCATGCAAAGAGTAGAAACAGATGTGTATATTTGGAAGCGCCCCAACCCGAAACTTCGACAGCGACCCCCACGGCGCGGACCAGACCTGGCCATAAACCAAGATATTTTTAGCATTTTAACAGGCGTGAAACTGCTTCAACAACCAAAACGGCCTCTTGGATTAGATGTTTCAAAGAGGTTCAGCGTGCTTGACTCAAAGGCGACTTGACTAGCAGACATCTGCATGGTTCGACAATATTAACAAAAATGCCGAAAATTATATCTTTGGAAAATTGAAAACTTCGACCGTTTGTATAATGAATAGATCTGAAGAACATCCAACCTTCCCAGAGTACGTCAACCTCCTATCTATTCTATCCATTCTTCTGGCACGCTCGCTTTGACTTACTCCGTGTGCCACACTCATAGTCTCGGTAACACAGTTTGCTAAGACCTGGTCTTGTAAATTAATACAATTTGTTGGACGGAAATATCCAACTTGGGGCACACAATCCACTTTGAGTCGTTTTACAACTTATAGTACTTAAAATAAAATATGCAATTGTACCCTTATTCGTTTCGGTAAGTACCACTAAACTGCATTATGATAAGCAAGTAACCGCCCGAGGATGTCTAAAGAAGGAGGAATACTGGGTTCAGCATATTAATTTAAATGTAATTGTTAGTAGTTAGGTTTGTGTGGTTTTATGAGTTTTTATTCATTCGAAATAAAATGTACATATATTATCTTACTTGCCTTTTTGAATTGCGCGCGCATGATTGATTGGTCCATCTCAGATATACACAAATCGAAAAAAGTGTACCATGAGACAAAACATTGTATGTTCTGTATCCCTTCATGAGCGACATTTTTGGCAAGAGATTTTATAGGCAGGCGAAGTATACATGTAGTACGTATATGGTATTCATAGACCTATGGCATTCCCTGACCGCGGGTGTTTGAAGTTAGAGAACTTAGCCATGCGCGAGCTACCCTTGACAGCTTGTGTGCTGACATTTGGGCTGCCTACAGTCCCACTCAACTGACTATCAAACATATCACACTTATATAGATGATCTATGCATATTAACGAAAAGTAGGCAGCAAAGGTTACTTCTGTAAAACATCATTACCCATATTGCGAAAAGATAAAAAGTTTAAATAAATTAAACTTAAATTATATTTGAAATAATTTTAATAATAATTTTTAAATAAATAATTTTAATTCACAATAAGCGCAATAATATTGAAATTGTTATGTAACATTTGGAATATTTTCACAATTGTCAAAAAATCTGTACTATTGCTAATTATTATCAGTTGAATCGAGAGGTTCCTCCCAACGTTTCAATCAGTAATCAATGAACTCTTCAGCGTCCTTAGTTAAGAAGTATAAGTAAGTTGTAGGAGATCTAATTTAAGATTGACAATAATAGGTTAGTTCATTTCTCTAGTAATGATACAGCGCAGTACTCGTGGTCGTAGTGCATTCAAAATATTGGCTAGCACCGCGTTGATTCTACACTTCGGTGTCTACCTTGCCAAACCATATCTCGTACCCAAGAAAGAAAGTTTACAAACTGAATCGCCACCACAATTGTCACAGGTTGTGAATAGAAACAACTAAATATTATGCGTATTCGCCGGCCTCACGGTCTTACCGGCATCCAGATTGGTATAGCGACGATTGTGGGAATCGCTGGAGGAGTATATATTTGGAGACCGCTTTTTATTCAATTCACAGAGTCTGGTGATAAGGAGAAAGTTGCTAGAGTCATTGGTAATATATACATTGTCATAATATGAATGTAATAGTATAGTTTGTTTTTCAGGGAAATAATGTCGGCATATTCGAAATGGGCGGCCAGGCAGAGAGGAAATCCTGCATTGATTGCAGTAGCTGCCGTTGGCTTTATTACTGGCACTTTTATTGTATTTAGAAGTTTTGTGAATCCTTGGCTGAAAAAGAGGCGGTTGGAGAGAAATGAAGCATTTGCACAGATTTTAATTGACAAAAATAAAAGCAAAGAATCAACTTTTGATTCATAGCAATCCGCTTAGCAATAATATGATTTTCATGATTGTTTATTGTTAGTTGTAGTACGTATTTCTTATGCAATAAACTTTACGAGAGGGATTGTTTATTCGATAATTATAGCTGAGTTTGTATCCTGTAAGGTCTTAGATAGTAATAAGTTTGACATTCATGGTTATTAACACAACCCTAATAGACAGGTTTTAATATATGCAGTTTAAGAACTGACTGAAATTAAGAATTCGAATTTTGTCAACGGCTTGCCAGCATTCCTCGCAAATATGTTCCTTATATTGTCACATGAACGCATGCAACACGGATACATTTCCTTGCATCCACACGCCGAGCATTTAACAATTTTCTCT
The DNA here is from genome assembly GCA_027575185.1 of Mimaenictus wilsoni. Lineage (NCBI taxonomy): Eukaryota > Metazoa > Arthropoda > Insecta > Coleoptera > Staphylinidae > Mimaenictus > Mimaenictus wilsoni. Next base: position 36,753 of record JAODAC010010373.1, read on the forward strand.
CAATAAGTAATAATAACTCATTGAGTACTTTCTAAAATTTCCTTTATTTCATTAAATATTCAATAAATTTATCTAGCACTCTATGACTGAAATTCCACAGATTATTCTGCAACCTCCTTGGGGTATTTGCCATTCCAGTATGGAAGATATTGGAGAACTGTCTTCCAGTCAGTCATGTAGATCGCCATCGTGCCAGCAGCAGTGCCATAGCAAGCAGCAGAGCCCACACTAAAAAAGCATACAAGGACAATTCAAGGGTTGTTTCATTGATTACATAATCTCATAGATTGAATATGTTAGTTTCATGAACATCAGTATAAATTAATACATACAATTGAGACAAGATTTCAATGTGCTTCTTGCCAATCGTTCGGAGCAAACTCATGTTGTTCGTTGTGGGAAGTTTTCACTGCAAGAAATTCTGTGGTACCCCGAGCAAGTAGGTTACAATCGTTACAAAATTTTAGGTTCACAAATCCTTCAGATGAGTGCGCATGCGTTCAGTAGAGAAATGGCTAGGTGACAGCAAATATAGAGATACATGAACGAAATGGGCATATTTGTAAAACTTGGGGCACAGATCATATATGACTTGGGGTTAGCGGTAATATTATGTACCAGATATAAATTGTTGCATTTATTCCATTTTTACTAATATTCAAAATTATTGTTTTGGTTAGCTAGTACAACCTTTATTGACATACAATATCAGACTACATACCTGCAGCATGTAGAATATATCTCCTTTGTACATTCCCATTTATTCATACTCCAATTGTATGTACCCAATTGAACTGGAAATATTTGTAGAAAATTAAAACCTGCTGACAGCAAAGTTCCACTTAAAAAATTGCACTGTATCTCAATTTCTATAGGTGAAACCAAAATTCAAACACTTTAAATACCAAGATTAATGTGTATTGTTAATGTACACACTTTAAACGGGGCGTAACGACTATCCAAAAATATCCAGCCCAAAACATTTGTTAGGACAAACCTAACTCGAATAAATTCATATTATAGTGATTCTACTTTAATCTATTACTTGGGCAAAAGAAAAGGCACATGAGTAAATAGAATGTACGTAGTATGATCAATGACTGATGCCCAAAATGTTCCGGCATGTAATCTCGGCGAATCTTGATCAAAACGATTTCTTCAAAGTAATAGCAATTAGTTTCGGATACAACTAATAACATTGGAAATGAATTGAAAAGAGCTAATGACCACAGTAGTCGATGCAGAGATACATCAAACAAAAAATATCGGTAACCATGGTAACCAATTTATAGATATAATAAACCTGAGTAAGATAAACACGAAAATGGACTTTATTGTAGATAAAGTATCTGAAGACTCTTTTTACATCAACCTCCTAACAGGACTTCCCAAACAACTAGGTATAAATCCAGAAACAAATATTACTTACCATCAAACTAAATAATGTTACCCCAGACAAGTTTAGAAAACTAGGAGTAACATCACGCCACCTTACCAGAAAACCACCAGTGCCACATAGCGAAATTTGCCTCTGGGAACAGAAACAAAGTATCTTGCTGCCAGAAGATCTACGTAACTTTTACAATTCCTGCAACGGCTTCCTCTTTACATGGAGATTTTTTTTCGGCAGTACATAAAACATATATACACTATATGATCTAGTATGGATGCATTTCGCATTATTTCCAGATACAACAAACGAAATTACCGGTAAACTTCAAGTGAACGAGCTGGAAAATCTCTCCCAATGCGACTACGAATGCCAGAACAATTCCGGTGTGAATACCACATTGGAGCGGTTTGCATTACGCTTGGGATCAGCGAGTCGCTTATACGAACTACAAAAACTTGACGAAAACACCAAGGTTTGTTGTGACTAGACTTTAAAACTATGTATGAATAAGTACAAGTTGTAATATCCTGCATATTCAGGTGGTTTTGGTTTATTTAAACTCGCGATATTCGCCCACCATTTGGGTGTGGACGGGCCCACAGGAATTTTACTTTCTTGCTGATGATTTCACCACCTATTTCCGAATGTCTCTAGCGCACATCGGTGTACCAAATTGGCAATTGTTGTTTACACCAAGAGGAGTACCGCAATGGACACAAGTAAGTTCAAATTTAACACTAAATGACAAATATAACAGTCAAGTCATTGGAATTATAAAACTGAAATATTGAATGTTTAGCAGAAGTCTCTATAGAGGACTTCTCTATAGAGAATATTCAAATAGTAGCGATTGTCTGAAAAATTGAAACTCTCGATACTTATCGTAAAGTATCGAGTTAATCAAACAAAGATCCTGAATATCATGGTTTAAGTTGTTTAAATGTGCGTCCTCTATGTTTGTTGAATGTGTTATATGACAACGTTTTGTGGAGATTGTACACATAGCGGAGATGTACAATATCGATACATCCTCCGCTACAACGGGGCAGACATGTAATCTAGAATATACACTCTTTTAGAAACTAAAAGAGTAATCGTAACCCTTTCTGAGGCGTACTTAGACTCCTGACACTTATGACACTGAAGTTTGGCGATTATGAATAAGAAATTAATATTTCATTTTACTGTTTCATTCGAAGTAGACAAAAATAGCAGTGCAGAAATATCATACACCAAAAAATTGACCGTTTTCAATGTTCTTGCAAATTCTAAATTTTCTACAATACTCCATATTGCTGCACTAAATGATTACAGAATATGATAAGACTGTTAGTACCGCATCTACTGAAAAATAATCAAACCGTTGAATCAGCCAGGAAGAAAAGAGGTCAGTCAATTGCAGATGATCACGTGGAAACACCGGTGAACGAATTGGACATTTCAATATTCAAGTGCTTGCCACGATTGTCCAACGGCAGTGTGCCTCGGGTCGTCGAAAAGGAAAGAAATGATTTGCTCCGTAAAACTAAGCGAGATCTTAAACCGGAGAAAGATGCTCACGTTTTAACCCGAGAGAAGAGTTTCACGATGATGAAACCGACGCTCTATCGTAGAAAGTAAAACCGCATTAATCATCGAAGCGAATCACAAAGCTTGCACATTACTCCCTTTATAAGTACCTATTCAAACCAGAAACGATGAGTTAAAGCAATTTAATAATGGGAAAATGTCGATTGGTGGTGAAGTCAAACTCGGGCGGCGTCGACGAGTCCTTCTTGTGTCCACCGCCGAGCAGTTTGAGCACGACGAAATTAGTTTTTGCGATGCGAATCAACTCGTTGATTTCACCGTCGGCAGGTTGCATGCTCTCCAAGAGTTGGCGAGCTTGGAAGAAGTGCTTGTAGCCGGTGTTATACATCGCCAGACTGTCGACCTGTTGCTGGGGATGCTGCGAATTTGGGGCCATACGCGCTGCTGATGTGAGGTCGAGGAATTCGGGATAGTGTACCGGCGGTGGTGCGAGGAGGTTTTGAAATGGTGCAAAGCGGTGGTCATATCGGACACGTTCGTTGTCGAATTCAGGGTGAGGCATTTGGAGTTTGCCATCGATGCGAAATCCCATTAATGCCTGAAATTTTTCATTCAAATCAGACAATAATACCTAAACCGTATCATCTATAACCCTTATTATCCTAACCTAACCTTAAATAACTCCATCTATCATTATCTGACTATCTAATCTAAGCTTGCATAACCTAATATAACCATATCAAATACTATTTTTATCCTCTGCATAACTTTACCTAACTTTATTTAATGTTATCAAATCGTAGTGAACCTTACCTAAACTCCTCTTACTAAACCGAATCTAACTTGAATAAACCTAACCAAACCTAGCCGATTTATCAAAATCAAGTAGGTGGCTGTAAATTCAGTGACATACGACTAAATATTGATAAGAGCATTAGTATCGCAAAACCAAAATATCGATATATAGTTAACGCGCCTTGTGTAAACGGGTTAAATAATATATCAACTAACCTTGTAATATCCACCACACATATTTTGTAAAGCCTGATAATAAATTGATTCCTTGAGGTATGGACGAGCTCGCTTCTTGTTTAATTTATTCTTCTTTTTGCTGAGTCCTTTATTCTTCTGCAACTCGTTAATTAGCTCTTGTTCACCCAGGAAACTATCAGCCCGAGTTAACGCTGATACCAACCAACCGTAAAGAAACTCGTACAGATACCAGTAGATGTAGTAAAATTCGTGGACACTGTACAACTCCAACTCGAAACCGCTCAGCAAATACATGATCATAATCCTCAGCGTGTGATACAGTATCCACGTGCCAAAACAAGCCAGATGTGGGCGTGATTGCGCTGCCATGCTTGTCATATTATGCAGATAGGCGTCAACACGCTCTGCTTCGTCTTGCAGACTTGTAAACTCCTCTAGCAAATGCGCTAATTTGTCACGCTGCCTTGCACGATTATGTCCACATAGCTGCAGAAAACTAGCAAACGCACGTGTGCAGTGCGTGAAGAACGTATCCACGTAGGGCCGTGCTTGTTGATTGTAGAGAATCGACTTAGTCGTCAACGCCGGTGGCGAGATGAATTGCTTGGCAGCATCTTTGAGTATATCTTTGAGAATATTAACGTTAGTGTTTGTTATTACGCTGTAGCTGCCGACGTAGAGTAGTTGCAATGCTGATCTCGAGAGAATACATGGTGATGTTTTGCTGAATTCAATGAAAAAGTCCAGAGCTTGGTTTAGTGCCGTTACTATGTGGATATTCGACAGCACTTTGAAACGCTCGATCATGTTTTCGAAGTAAACCAAAGCGTCGTAGCGTGGTTTGATTTTGGTGTAACGGGGAAATGTTGGTGGCAATAGGCGTTGATTTATGAGTGGTTCAAAACCCATTATCGGAGAATTTTCAGCTAAAAAACAAAATACAGTAAATTACAAATGCCTTTCAATAATCTTCCTTTTTTTGTTAATTTTTATAACTTAGATGTCTTCAGGTATCCATTAATAGTACAGTTTAACATTTAGTCTCTTTTTTCCTGTATGCATACTCTTTTTGTCGCGACCAACGGAATTTCGCAAACCAACATCGAATGAACTCACTCATTTACATTACCAAAATGCCGGGCAGTTTCAGGAACGCATTCAATTGAAAACAAATACCTATAATCGAAGAATGACAGAATAGCCTCATATCATTTCCTGAAATAATTGTAACGCCTTTAAAGTTAGAAATGAATTTGCCCTAAATTTATGATTCTAACGATATAATATTCGACTTCGAAGTACGATGGCAATCGTTGTTAAAAATGAACACCGTTTCGTTTGTATACAAATCCGAAATCAAAATGAACATTAAAATCGTGCAATAAAAACGTCTTCCTATGGATTCTTAGACAGTCCCAAACAATAGACACACAACGTGAGCGTCAACGCTCGACGATAGAGACATGCCGCAATAGTGAAAACTAGAAAAAATACTTACATTCTGGCTGTGTGCCCATATGCGTAGTCTTAATCAAGACAAAAATCAAATCCGAGGCAAGTTTCAACTTTCCCTTGATCAACTTCTGTACCTCAGGCGTCACCGATAGATGCTCATCGCGCTTGTGCACAAACAACAGCAGGGTTTGATAAAGCACACGAATGAACTTGATCCTCGAATAGATCGCCACTATCTCTTCGACCCGCTCGTTGTCGCATTCAGCATCGTTCGAGTATAATGCACATGTCTCCCTATGCAATTCCTCTTCGACTTCATGCAGCATTCCGACCACTCTCTGCTCACTTATGTCCGGATAGAGATAGTATCCGTATTGCATTCCTTGAAAGTCTTCTTCTTCATAAACCATAGCCCTAAATATATGCAAATAATGCAAAAGCGTATTATAAACCGTTCAATTGAATAATGAAAACTTACTTATGAATGTAATCCTTTATAATGTCCAGCAGTTTGTAGATCGCAATGCAGAATGCTTTCAGAGTGCAATTTTCAATCAAATACGGCTTGTGCAAGTATAAATTGGTGAAGACTGTCTGGGCTAATGAATGTCCTTCTAACCATGAGACCAAACATGCTAAAGTTGTATCAATAATGCCAATTAAATCAGCATTGCTTATATTTTTTAATTCTAGACTTCCATCCTGAAAAAAAGATTTTTATAGCTTATGTTAAAAAATAAGATAGTGCTAACTCGATGGGCTAAAACACAGATTTGCACATCTAAATAAGGTGTCTCTTATATTTTTGCGTTTCTTTCCCGAAATTTGAGAAATCTGTCTTTGGAACAGTTAAAGCTAACGATGTACCAGTTTGTTTAAATATACGGTTGAACATAAATAAGGCATTCAAGCACATCGAAACTCGTTTATTTCCTATATTCTAGCGAAAATTACCAAAATCGCAAGCCAACTTTCGATTCGTTAAAGGTAACGATCTCCCGATATGTCTAGATTTTAGCGAAAATATGTCGTTTAAGGATCTCTAAATAGGTTTTTCTCTTAGATTCCATAACTCCTGATGCTTTTGAACACAATTTTTCGCAAAGAATTGTTGTATAATATCTGAACTCGTTTTCTGTTATATTTTAGCGTATCTTTCCCCAAAATTTCAGAAATTTTCAGAAAGTTTGATCTTATTTGAACGTGCTTTTCTCTTATAATTTAGCGAATGATTCCCAAAATGTAAAAAATCGAATGCTAATTTTGGAAGAGTTCTATCACTTTTCCCGAACTAACAAAACGTGCCAGTGCCAACATAAGCATCATTATCCAACATGACATGATCAAGGGAACCGTGATAGCGCAAAGACAAAAGAACGCTTGCAACGGATTCCGCTTAAGCGGAATGTTTTGTCTCGATTAAATGGTTATCCGAGATTCAATGATTCGTTGAATGTATACGTGAATCTCATGCTGCCACATGTGAATCCCAGGCATCCTCATACATTTATTATCCCGATTAAATAGATTGTTGTCCCGAAAAAGCAGAGTTACATAACTTCGCGGGTTTTAATTCCATGCTGAATGATTTATCCCTAATAACCGATTGCCCCTATTAAGCGGAATCTACAGTATATACATTCTACAAAAACATTAATAAATAATAGCAAAAAGAATAGGAAATTGTCCAAACACTATCAAGACAGATTTATGCTACATCCAAAATCATAGCATTACTTACCTCCACTGATTGTTCAAATGTCTTCGCCTTCTTATTCCCCCGATTGCACAGCATACCTGCATCCATTTTCGGATCCATCATCTCAATAGCAGACATAGCTTCAAACAGGCCAAAGTGCGTGTCATGGAGAAGCTCCCCAAGCTCAAGTTCTACAAGTTTTATAAGTATACCTAAGCTGCTTTAACGTAATGTAACTCAAGATGTACCTTCCACAGACGACTGAAATTCTTTGGTAATATCGACCCAGTTATATTGTACTTTCGGCGCTCCATTGGGTACATTCGCATGGTGAACTTGTGCTGGCACAGTGGTAGGTACCATGGAATCACCATCGCCTGCCTCATTATTATCTGGTATATTCCTAAAATGTTATAAATATGGAATTTGAGGTTATAATTGTTCTGCAAATTGTAACTCAGGAATTTCTCCTTACTTGGCTGTTGCACCCATAATGTAATTTATTTAAAATTATTAACACGTTTGTTCACAATTTACTCTAGTGTTGGGAAATATTCTAGCAAAACGCACGGACCATTTCATTAATTTGATGTACACATCGTATACATTCCACGGAGAGTTCTAAACAGAAATGTCAGAATTGTAGAACATTACAATCTAGGTAGACACGCTTTAATTTGCTGTAAATAGGCAAATAACAAAGAATTTATTGTTGAGTGATTATTGTTAGAAGCGTTATTAGTTGTTTAAACTTATTTGTTTAAAAAATTTGAAATATTCATGATTCATATTGTATGCAACTTCTTGAACAAATACAGAATTGAAATAAATTGAACTGAATAAAGTAGGCAACACATTATATTAATATATTAACTTACGTTACTTATGTCCATACTTATGATGACGGTAACTAATGTAACTAACATAACTATTGTAACCAATAGTAACCAATTATAACCTGTCAGGACATAACCTCTGCTAACCTCCAGTTCATCAAAATTAGTGTCAATCACTGTTAACCAAGTAATCTCTAAACATTGCTCTTAAATATTCATATGCCAACCGTAATATATTTAATGCATGATGAATAGTCGTTAATAAATACTATTTACAAAATGGAAAATTAAATGTTGAAAAGTTCGGTTACATTCATGTGTCACGGTATAATCAGCGTAGGCACATGCATTGGTTGCCATGACAACGTACGCATTTGTTTAATTTGTTTGTAAAACGCAGTTTACCATGAAGGATTCTTTTCATTTCCACTCATTAATATTGTTTCACTCATTCGTTTGTTCACAGCTTTTAATATTGATCAAATAAGATTATTTTATAATGTCTGCCATACATTTGGATTTAAACGATTACGAGAATCTCAATAAATTGGTGAGTCTTGCTACTGATAAACCGGATTCTGCAAATAATCTTTACCAACGATTTCCCCTTCATCAACTCTCCGAAGTGCCGTTATTAAACACGAAAGTTATTACGTAAGTTTTTGAACATTTTAAAATATGGTTGTCCATAGCAAACATGGTCAAACATGGTCATGGTATTGCTATTTAAATTATTTAACAAAGACTATTATATATGTGTACAGGACAGTACTTTACATAGTTTGTTGGCCCGCCACCTTTTGCAAAATACTTCCTTCAATCACATCTTTCTTCTTACCATTCTCACACGGCATCAGGAGCATGTGCCTTAAGCCCCTATCTCAGAACGCGGTGGGTTCCACCTGACTATAAAGGGGGGGGGGGGGCACATTTCTACCATGTTCACTCAATGTTCATTCAATTTAGTCATATACCCTATGTCAATGAAGATATCCAGCTTCTTTTTAATCTTTCAACTGGATGTCTTCTTTCCCGCATTTCTGTACAGTATTCATTCTGTATGTCTCTACGTGTCTCTCAGCCCACTGTTCATCTATGTAACAAATCAATTTATTCAAATTACAGGACCGTTTTGAAATCATTTGAATTATTTCAAAGGCATTGCAATCTAAACCCGGATCTCATGGTTTTAATGCGCTTCTGCAGTAATGCCATAAATTTCCAAGGAAATATCGAGGAGTGCGACTTTGTGCTTCTTGAAAAATTACTCAGAGTCTTCAAATTTATCCTAAATAGGTCAGTTTTTATTTATTCTCGCCGAGTCCTAAATTCAATTAGTTATATTAACATTTAGAGAATTGCAAGTGCGTGCTGTGTTCACTTGCGATGCTTTGTTAACAACTCTTCATTCAATCGCCCATCACCCGGAGGTGCCCCGAGATGTGTTGGACCTAGCTGTAGAGGTCTTCTCCTCTTATCTGCAGAGGCCATTTGTAAAGGATTCGCATTTTGGCAAGGTTTGTTCTGGTATGTGGAAGGCGGCTGAGAAATTAACCATTACTCAACGACTTGGCTTACTACGATCTCTGCTATGGTAAGTAATAACATATTGGATAATCCCTCGTTGATTGATTTATCGGGAATTCGTTGATTAGCAATGATAACATCCAGAATAATCCGGATATAGATGCAAGTTGTCATTATTTAATTGACGTTATCAAGAAGTTGTATCAGGTAAGCATAAAATAAGGTGACTAACTATGCTCATTTCTTGAGGAACATAGGGAGTCTTTTATGTGTCATTCCCGGATATGTGGAGGTCCCCCATCTTTGAGGAATTGGTCACCTTATATAAAATATAAAAAAGTTGAAATAAATTAGCAATGAATGAACTCAGTTTCAGGGGGATTTTGACTTAATTGGTGAAGTTTTGAAATGTATTCTCGACATGTATGAGAAGTACAAAAATAAGTCTACTATAATGGCACTATCAGTGCAACTTGCATCAGTAAATTTCCCCAAGTGCCTTTCGTCTTATTTTCTTGGCGATATAAAGTATTTTCCAAAAATGCACGAGATCATATATTACGAGATTAGCACTATTTTCGCGAAGACTCCTTGGAATTCGGCCAATGAGAATTTACGGGAGACTATCACGAATTTAGGTGAGGCATTCTTGATCAAGCCCGATCCTGGCAGCGATCGACGTCCTGAATTTATGTTTTTAATGTTCTATCTGGAGCTTCTATATAAGAAGTAAGTAAGTAAGAGAGGGGTAAGAAAAATACTGTAAAAATGTATAATATTTTCGAGAAGGATCACAAATAGGCAGATTCCGATTATAAAGGACATGATAACACTCTTTTTGAACAAGATCCCAACGAATCCAGCCCTTCTAAAATCGATCTACCTCCTCTTTGCTGCGTATGGTGGTACCGAGTTGGAAGCCGACGCTCGCAGTTTGCAATGCGACCTTCTGCTCACCATGCAACATTGTGACAATCTTGAGAGTTACCTGTCGTATCACGTTGCTGAACTCATCTGGGTATTGCGTTTTGGCAGCTGGATTTTGAAGAAGAAGGTAGTGGCTGCCTGGTTACGTCAGACTGACAGTGATCTGTTAGGATATCTGTCTAGGTGTTTGAAGGAGTGCGATCAGCAAAAGTGCCTATTGGAGGTGGTTTGTAGCGAGGATACCGCTGATGTGCGTAGTAAGGCTATGAACATTTTCCTATTCTGTGCACCCAACTCACGCCAACAGCTGATACCTTTATTGATGCGACCTGATTTGACGGTGGAGAGTCTGGGATGCATTATGAATGCCGATCCAGCAGAAATTATCCTCGGAGAACCAAATGACTATACATACAAAGAGGATCTGAACACTCTACGGGCGATGATCATTCGACTGATTGATGTGCTAACTCAGGAATCTATCCTGATACCAGAGAAAACCAAAGCTAAACTGTTTGTCTATCTGTTGAAGTGCTGCAAAGAGATACGACAAACTGAGTACAAGAACTGTTTTGTCGTAAAAAAGTTGAGTACTTTAGCGGTGAAGATTATCACGGGTTCCAACCAAGTGATGGCTTCACAGGCCTTTCAATTCCTTATGTTGCTTGTTACTTCACAGGTAGGTGCACTTATCTTCTTGTTCTTCAGGTTATTTTTGTTCCTTACGCTTATACCTTTGATATTCATATAGGTCGACCACAAGATTCTTTACCCGGAGCCAACAGTTGTGGAATCTCGCCCCCTGTTGGGTGTTGAACCAAAGCTTGCTTGTTGTGCTGTTAAATTTTACGAATACATTTTGAAATCAAGGAATACAGATATATCACAAATAGTGGTTCTCAATAGCTATCTACAGCTGTATCATAATCTGTTGGAGGTGTTGACGGGTACACTTTCAGCGATGGTGTTCCCATTGGTCGTACATTTACTCGAAAAATATGAGACATGCGTATCAAGCTTTATGAATATTGCTGCTATAAGGACATACTGCAGGGAAGTTTGCACAAATGAATACTTTGTTAAGTACCTAAGTGTTTGGTATCAAACGGCAATCGCTTACAAGTACATCAAGATTCCGGTACGCAGTATTATACCATTGATTAAACATCTGGATAGTATTAAGTATACGGGTGCTGATTATGCTGTTTTGAAGACGATTAAGTGTTAAGATTTAGTTTTTGAATACAAACTTCATTAAAATACTTTGAAAATTTGTTTGGAATAGTTTTTTTTTTGTATCTGTGTTTTTTTATTTTGAATAATTAAATACACATTTTTAGAGAATACGCTGCGCAAAATGTTCATTTAATATCTTCTAATTGATCTTGCGATAGTCGTACAACCTAACAATACAAAAAAAATCTAACATCTGACTAAAACCGTCTGTAAACCTAATAAACTCAACCAGGCCAGAACTGATACTAGGCGAATAGCCTTTTATAGCATTTTTCTGACGGTAGGATGCCGTCACTAGGAGGGAAAAGTCACTAGGAATGTCTGGAGGCATGGCATGCTGGTCGTCTTGCGACCTATGCAAAGGACATTAGGAAGCCATGGCAAGGGACACGATTTTGGAATTAGCAAGGGCGGTCACAGGATGAGCAGACGCATGCACAAGAAGGTTGACTTGAAATGAATACCCATAAAATAGTTAAATAGACAGTGGAAATAGGCATAGAAGAAATATATGAAGTTATTTGCTCTGCAATGAAATGAAAATAAATCTCCATAAATGACAGGGACTGAAGAGAAATCTCTACTAGTGAGAACGTGACACCTTCACAGGGGACCCCTCATTGATTATGAGTATTGGTCTATCCCAAGGATTACTCCTTAGAATAGACTCTGAGACGTCGGTTGAGTGCAAGGGGAACACTATTCATTGGAGACCAGATCATTTGATTAAGAGAGTGAGAGAGCAACGCCCCATTATCCTAACGGACCATCTATATCATCCAAATGATAACATATGATCTGTGATACTATCCTCCGCGCAACAGAATTTTGGTTTCTTTTAGAGGCAAGCTACTAATTTTAATTAACGAACAGGATGCAGTTGTCAAACCTGTTAAACAAATGAAAATTTGGGGAACTTTTCGTATCTTTGTTTGTTAAATCTAGTGAAACATGGCTAAAAACAATACAGCTTTCTAATTTACAATATCTATACATTATGTTAAACAAAAATCTATAATTATAAACTACAAATTTTATGTCTAGCATTACCCAAAAATAGAAATAATATATGTCACCCATCATACACTTTGCAACATGATTTCCATGGCTTTCCTGCACGTTCCTAACCCCACTTATTTTCATATGATTGAAATATCAAGACTAAATATCACAGTTCATAAAACATTCATATAACTAATCTTGAGTACAAGCAAGAAGTATTCAGCTTGTTTGTCTACGTAAGTTTTAAAATCTCCAGCAATTAATGTAATTTCTATTCACAGTATTTTGTAGGGTTTGCACTGAATAAAATGCAGAACTTAAACGTAAACAAAATTAAACGAAAAACAATCCCAGAGCAACCTGGAACAATTAAAGCTCTTAATTGTGATACGTTTGTGTGTTTCTTGATTAAACAATACGACACCACTCAGGTCGAATCACAATATCTGATAAAACAGGTTGTTTACAACGATATACAAAATCCGAAAATAATTCCCATTGCCATTAACGATGTCTCGACTTCTGTCGAATTTACTTCAAATTTGGAATATTTACGGCTTCTTAATGCCGTATTTTTTGCCACGAATAGTGGCATTTTCTTTGTGGATTTTAACACTTTGAAGATTACGAAAAATTCCATACAACTTCGAAATACTTGCAGTATTGTTGCAGCTGCTTGGAATTCTGAACAAGATTCGCTTGCAGTTGCATTAAGCTCTGGCAGTGTTATGGTGTACTGTATAAATTATCAAACATATGAATTGACTATGCTCGCTGAGGATAGTCCTGATAATACAGTAAGTCATAGATGAAGACAATAAGTATGTTGCATAACAATTAACATATTTTAGGGGAATCAAAATGTCTACTTAGGTTGGGGTGATGTAAAGAAACAATTCAAAGGGAAGGCTATTGCTTCTTATTTAAAAGAGAGCCATCCACCAGGTAAGGAATTAAGTTTCTCTATACTTAAATTTCATTAGTGTTATTATTATTCATTAACAGGGAAAAAAAACGATTGAGTGGGACTAGGCTTAATCAATTATTAAACTATTCAAGAATATTTCCATAGCATTTTGAGTAAATGAGGTTCCCGCCCCCTTAAATCACATACTGTTTTTTTAGACCCATTAAAATTTTCTAAAATCGTATTCTGGGGTTGCGCTAGGTCGTTCAATGTTATGTTGAAAGACTGCTGACCGTAACGTCTCAGGAGAGAATGCCAGCGGATGAAAAAAGTGGCCACTGTTCTATATAAATTCATTTAAACAATTCTTAATATTTAAAAATCGTTTTCTATCATTCGAACCATTGAAGTTAGCAATCTCATGTTTTTAAACGAATCTTAAGTTTTTAAACACATCTAAATAAACAGGTTGGACGAAATTGGTTGATGAAACATGATTAAAATTAATTGAGTTTTTTATTGTGTATCAGGCGAAATATATATGTTTCACCAAACACAATAAACTGAAAACTATTAAAGAATCATAAAAGATATCTATTAGTGAATGAGTTTAAAAGCACTTTTCTGCGAAAACGTGTGGTTTAATCACATCTGAAAACGTTTTATCCTTATATTTTAGAACAAATTGTATAAAGTTTTAATAATCGCATTGCAACTTTCAAACCTTTAAAGGTAACGATTTTGAATGCCATTACACGCAGTTCAGCGGTAGCATACTAAATTTGAAACCATTAAATATGGATATGCGTTTAAATGCACTTTTCAGTGAAAATAAGTCGTTTGAACATATCTAAGCTTTCGTCCCTTATATTTTAGAGATACGTGGACGTTGTCAAATATCGCAATCTCAGTTTCTTACCCTTATAAATAACGGTCTACCAAAAGGTTTCCACCGAAAATAAACCATTTCAATATATCCAAATCATTTTCCATCTTAGTTTAACGAGGTATTCTCAATAGTTCAGAAATAGCGATTTAACCATTAAAAAGAGCGATTGTAAAAGGTGTTTTATTCTCATACTCTCCCTAATGTTTACTGGAATATTTCAGTACAAGTATGTTTCGAAATCATGCTCTAATTTTTCTACTCATGTTGTTTAATGTGACATTTTAAGAATCGTTATGATTAAAAAAATAATTATTTTTACAAATAATAGTCGTAAAAAAGTATAGTGTTCAACTCGCATGGAGTGCCCTGCGGGTAGCATTGCTTGCCTGTTGTATAATATACTATTATATTTTCGTTTTTCACTTAGAATTATATATGTATAAATTATAACCTAATAGCATTTTAGTAAGTGAATACAAACATGAAGAAAACGACGGTACAATATGTTGGCAATATGGCGAACGTAACTTCGTCGTCAACCGCAAAACCGGCAACGATCACAATATTCGAATTTTTGATAGCGAATGCAAATTATTCCATACTGTAACCGATGTAAAAATACCAGGCATGTCGACTAAGACGATTTTCCGATCGAAGCACAACACTCTGGCAACGATATGCCAGGGAAATTCTGGAGAAACATATGTAGTTATGCACGAAAGGAATGGCGAATACTACAACACCATACACCCATTTAATATTTCAGATGTAAGTACAATTTGTGAACTTTAAATGCAAATTACCCCTGTCAATTTTGCAGGACAATGTAAAAGTAACTGATATACAATTTAGCACTTGTGGAAGAGTTTTTGCAATGCTCAGTCACTCTGAAAACGAAAAACATTTCTACCTTGACTTCTATACACAGTCTAATTTTATATGGCTACATAAATTTCGTATCGCTGATCGGTTTAATCTTAAACCAATCAGTTTTAAATTTAACAAAACAATTCAAGATACGTATCCAGTTGAATTGATATTTGGGGACAATATTGTTATTTATGAATTTATGAAGAATTTATTGAACAATTCGCATAAAGTCTACGTTAATATTGCGAATAATCTACAAGAATTTGATTACGCAGCATGTGTAGTGCCACCATGTGGTGCACAGGACAATAGTTTAACAGCCTCGGAAATTATAAACTATATTTCTGTGCAAGTCTGTAGAAACACGCAAAAGACAACTTTGGTTGTGGTTGACTCATTGGAAATTGCGCATGCTTATCATAAAGACTCAAAGGAACAAACATGGATTGAAATCACTAAAATTAATCTCAAAAATCATTTGAAAAACACTTTACTTATAAATTTTTATAAATTTGCATTGACTATCATCGATGATATCGAGTATTTAATTGCTGTTGCTTATCATGATGATGAAAACTGTTTTAAACTGACTGTGCCTCTTTCGGAAGGGCAAACAGAGATTGAAACAGTCCCAAATATTGGTAACCTCCATATAACTGATCATACAGTTCAAGTTATAAGTGAAAATATATACAAAACTGGCATACAATCTGCTTGTACATTTTCAACGCCCTCTAAAGAAACAATGCATTATGTGTTGACACAAAATGGTGAGCTTTTTATTAATAACTCCGCTATATTGCAAAATATAACCTCAATATTGAACTATGATAAATATCTATTGCTAACCAAGACAAGTTTTGATGATCCAATGGATAAACTCTTCTGCTTTGATATGTCTCCGAATAGACAAGAAGAGATTAAAGCTAGTAGTAAATGTTTTATGGAGAAATATTTCTCTAGGCGAATTGAGAAAGGAGCTATTTTGATATCAAAGGCGCCTGTAGATGGAGCGGTTATCCTGGAAATGCCAAGAGGAAATATTGAAACCGTTACGGTACGTCCGATTATTTTACGAAGCGTACACTCGAAAATTGCAGACGGTAATTTTTTGAGCGCCTATCATATGGTGCGAAGACTCGCAATGAAATTGGATATTTTATATGATATTGCTCCAGACTCTTTTCATGTTAATGTTGCAACTTTTGTGAACTCTTTAGGAAGTGATGAATCTATCATTAAATTTCTCCTTCCTTTGAAGAATATCTCAACATTGACCCCAAATGATTTTTATTTCGTCGATGAATTCCCTGTGAAGGATAAAAAGAATAAGATATGCGATGCTTTGTTAAATTTTTATAAAACTGCAGATGTTGATGCAAATTTAAGAGTGATCTCGATAGCATTACTTGTGAAATACGACTTTAACCCATACGAAGCTTTGCGATTTCTTGTTGAGTATCTTGGGGGAGTTTACACGAAAAATTCATTGTTGAAAGTTGCTGATGTTGTTAACACCTTGAAGATTTATTGCGAAGCTCAGGAAATGTATAAATATGCATTATGTCTTTATGATATCGAATTGGTTGCTACGATTGCACAAGTTTCTGGAATGGATCCTCAAATTTATAGACAATTTTTACAACGTTGTAGGGAGACTGATGATATCACGAGGCGGTTTTTAATGGCGGATGAAGGAGGCAATTATAAAATAGCTGGATTGTATATGTTGATTTTGTACAGAAAGCAACAGAGGTCTATCGAACACTTATTGGAATATATAAAAGATAAGGATATTTTTGAGGATGTGTTTAAAGGAATGAATAAAGGTGATGGCGATGCACTCAAAAAGGTTGCACATTTATTAGGCGACAAATATCTTAATCAAGGATTGCATCTCAACGCTGCTGAGGTTATGTGCAAAGTTGGCAATGAAAAGCGTGCGATTGAGGTTATGATTAATGGTGCTGCGACATGTCGGAGGGAAGCTGCGGTTCTTATTGAAATGTCAGACTTGTTGGCTGAAGAAAAGAATGGGTATTATATCAAACTCGCTGAGGCTTGCATGAGTCATGGGAAATACAAAGAAGCAGCATGTATTTTCCTCGAAAGATGTAATCCAAGTAATGTGAGTAAAGCTATTGATTGTTGCATGGATGGATTGTTATTCAATGAAGTTGTCGTCATTTTAAACAATGATAAATATCCTGATACTATGAAAGAAGAATATCGTAAGTATTTTAACCCCAAACATTGTTTAATCTTAAAAGCTATACCGGCTACAGTTAACCTCCGATTTTTCAGGAAGTCAACTCAGAGAAAAGTTGGTGTTAAATGTGGGAAATATGCAGGCAAATCTTGCTAATCGCACTAAAATGTTTAATGTGCATTTGGAGAGATTGAAAATAGTGCGTGAGGATAGAAAACATCGCTCTGAATGTGGTTTGGACGCCGATGATGCATATTCAGAAGCTGGCAGCATAAGTACTCGAAGCCATTCTTCATATGCAAGGTAATTTTTATATTTTCTTCTTATACTTGCATAATTGCTTCTGCTTTACCCTCGAAAATAAAAATTTCAGCACAACCACCCGTCGAACGAGAAAATTAGCAATGAAATTACGCTCACTTCGTCATGGTGGGAAATTTGAGGACATTGCTCTGATGCGTGAGTTGTACGATATCATTACTGATGTTTACAACATGGCGGCGGATTTGGTAAATTTACGGAAAGTTTATGCAGATTACGCCGAAATTGATACTGAGCAAATTTCAAATGAGATTGAAATGTTACAAAAGAAAATTGTGCAAGTGGCCAATGATATTTGGCCTGCTGATTATGCGGTGTTAGGTGATGATGTTCTAACTGCTGATTTTCTTACAGAGAATATTGTTTATTTGGAAAGGGAGCATAGGTCTATGCCTATCTGTATACAACCTTAACCTTTTAAAATTTATGAATATATTATAAAACATCGTTTTTATGTTTTTGCTTGTTAATCGAATTGACTTCGTAACTCTGCATTGCTGAAACTAGTTGCTTTTAGATCGTTATTGAATTAAACTGAAACTTTGACGAAAATGTAAATATTGAGGGTCAGATTAGTTTATATTCGATATTTCATTGCTGAAATTAAAAAAAAACTCAGTAAATTCTATTCCATGATGTTCGGACATATCTGATGACACTAGAACTTTCATCTACCTCGCCGTGAATATGGCGCATCAAACAATAATCAACTACTGGTGAAAGCGGTTGATTGCTGATAAAAACATGTTCTTTTGCATGTGGTATACTTTGGTTTGCATTTATGTATTTTTCATTTTCTATAAGATATACTAATAGAAAAGCAAGCAGGACGATCCATGAGAAAAAAGAAGCAGCACCTAAATAAAGCGTATGTTACAATCTGAATAAACTCCGACAAGGCACACGAAATAAACATTGTCACAAGTATCATAAATGTGATACAAGAAATATTCAAGGACCAAACATCAAGGGTCAAACTTCGAAACGGGCCCACAAAAAGATTTCCAGTTACAGATGGGCCACGCCAAGGCTGTTGTGTCCACTTTATAGCGTTGTTGATTGTATGTAATGAGTGCCAATCTCAGTGAAGACCCAAGAACTCCACATGATAGGTCGCATGTCCGTTCCGTCCTAAGGAGGATCCCCTGAGACCTTTCCCCATGCCTAAACTAAGTTGAACTATTAAATATTGAATTTTTAAACTTGGGAAATGGACTTTCTTTCACACCATACTCATATAAAGCGGCGCCATATTTAGTGGACAAGAATTCACGCAAATGTGGTCCTTAATCGTTGGTGTAATGACACCACTTTGACACTTACGACACTTTGAGATTATAACATTCGATTCTATATCACTTACAATTCGTGATTTACCTCCGGCATATAAATAATAAAAGCGATGTAGAATGTTGACACCAACTAAAAATACATATTCAAAGTTGATGTACATGTAATGCAGCACACTAGAAAAAGAATTAGTTAAAAGGCGCCCGTAATTATCCTCAGATAAAAATAATAATATAGCATAAATGCAAAAAAAGAAAACTGTTCAGTCACTCGAAATAACTAAACATCATTGGTTACAATAAGACAAAACACGAAAATACTAAAAATACCACTAGAAGTGGTCGAACAGGAATACAAGTAAAGGTATTGATGTGTAAGTTTTGGAATAGGCTAAAGTACAACGAGTCAAAGTAAGAAATAGTTAAAAATCAAAGAACAGTGCAACAACGCAGACCACCAGAGACGACAAGGAAGCCATATCTAAAAAAGACCAAAGCAGAAATTTCCAGGTGCATGAAAATTTGAAACTTTCTGTATCAATGAGATTCTTCCTATTGCTATTTTAAACAAGTAATTCATAGAATTCAATGTACAATTAACATTTTAAAAATAAACTTTGTTATGTTGGGACAATAACAAATTGGATAATTAAAAACCACTGAAAGCATAAATATTAATTTACTATCTTGAAGTGGAAGTTAAACTGATATGATTTGAACATGAATGAAATCTTTTACTTCGCCTTCTGCATGTACACGTCCAGTCGATCACGTTTGCTCTCCACTTCGCTGACCAAAGATCCAGCGAGCATAGTCGGCGATGGTTCACGCTGCAAGAAGTCAGCAATCAATGACCAGGGCGGCTTTCCACCACCATGCGCTAAGAAATCCCTCCGATATCGCTCTCCCTGCTTCCGACATAGTGGATTCTCCTTGAAACAAGAATGCCATATCCACGATGCCAACGCGGTCGACACCAAATATGAATAGTATTTCGCACCATAGCCTACTAAATGCGTAAAGCGTAAATGCCACGCTGTATTTGGAATATGTGGCAAACTGTAGTAGCGATTCTGAACGTTTGCAAGCACATCCATTGTAGTTCCTTTCAGCGGGTAACCATCATGGAAGTTTTGATCTACCATCGAATAAAACACTTGCATCTGCATTTCACTAGCCAAAAATGCATGTTTGGAGGTACAAAGCAGCTCAAGCATAGCATCCGGCATCGGTTCATTCGTCTGAAAATGTCGAGCGAATGTCTTTAAAATTCGCGGATCTCTAGCAAAGTACTCCATAAGAACGGATGGTACTTCAGCAAGATCTGTACTGCACCTCGTCCCAGTCACATGTTGATATTCAGTTCGACCCAACATTGAGTGCATCGCATGTCCCATTTCATGGAAGAGATTATCTAACATACTTGGCGTGAGTAATGTTGGCGTCGACCAACGTGGCAGGGGGAAATTCAGCATGAGCACCACAACCGGATGTTGATACACGCCATTTATCAACCGTCCGCCACGTATCGTAAAATGGCAGTCCTGATTCGGTTTGCCATTTCTCTCGTAAAAATCACAATAGATATATCCCAACAATCCTTCAGTCTCGTGCATCACAGCGAGCTTGTAGATATCTGAGAACCAAACTTCCCCATCGCATAATTCCTCCGCATCCAGCGTAATCCCGTATAAACTTTTAAAAATCGTGTTCAGTCCTTCCATGCATGCACCCAGAGAAAAATATGGCGAAAAGTCATTGGCCGTAACATTTAACATTGCTTTTTTGTACTTATGCGTGTAGTATGGTACGTCCCAGGAGGTTAATGGTCCTGCTACGTTCTCACTTCGTTTAATATTCAGAAGAACGTTGAAGTCGTCTTCGGCGCTTTTTCGTAGATCCTTTGAGAGCAAGTCTAAAAAGTCTGTTACCATTTTTGGAGTTTCCAACATACTGCCACGCAATGCGCGCTCAGCGTACGTCTTAAACCCACAAGTCACAGCTAATTCATGACGAGCTTTGAGTAATTGTTGGAGTGTGTCGTCCTGGAGTTTTTCAGGGCTGAGGTAGATTTTGTAGGACACTTCGCGAGTTAAAGAATTGGGAGAGTCCACGTTTAGGCCGCTTACTACGACGTTGTCACCTTCTGCTGGAAAACTAAAGAAGAACATACGGATATAAACAATATTACGATATAAGTGCAACCATGAAACTTTTAATTATAAGTAATTTTGAGATTCCAATACCTGCATTAGTAACACTATCCTTCAAGATTACATCTATTTTCTGTTTTCGAGTGAATTGATGATAATGCTTTTCGGACTGATTGGCTTACCAAGACAATTTATAATATATAATGAAATTTTGCTAATTTGCGTTTTGAAACTGAAC
Source organism: Mimaenictus wilsoni (assembly GCA_027575185.1). Taxonomy (NCBI): domain Eukaryota; kingdom Metazoa; phylum Arthropoda; class Insecta; order Coleoptera; family Staphylinidae; genus Mimaenictus; species Mimaenictus wilsoni. The sequence continues at coordinate 58,227 of JAODAC010010373.1, forward strand.
AGTTAGGAGAGATTGCGACTGTCGTTTAGACAGGGAACAACATTTATTCCTGTAGCTTAAAACAAAACATTTCCTAGAAATTGCATATTTAGTAACATTTTCACGTGAACCTATTTTAACATGAATCTATTTTTGAAGAAATTAACTATTTTTATATTTATGAACGTCGTAATCAACAGGAAACATTTAAAACTAACTTGTTCTGAGTCAATGAAATATGTGTTTATGACGTGTTCTGCTCAAGGCACACTTCATGTCTTCTCTATTCAGAATAAAACAAGAAATATATACCATTGAAATTATAAAAGATTAATCAGACTTCAACAAATTGTAAGTAATAAAACTCAATTTGCATATAACTTATCAGTACGTCGGAACATAATTGCAGAAACATTTCAGGTGTAATTCGATACAACACAAACTATTTGTCTATATTGACTCTTGACTTTGATATGAGTATATTTTCTTCTAAATTATATATTCAAGTAGTGCTATGACTAAATGAAATATTGATTCTCATTCCGACGTTGATTTTCTTGGTCTAACTAAAGAATAATTTCACCAATAATTCATTTTCTCATTCCAAAACAAATAATTCAGACGTGAACAATAAAAAACCCTCCACCGTTAGAGATAAAATAAATACAAATCAGAAGAGTCCCTCAAGGGGATATGGAATATTTTTCGCGATAAATTCCTAAATTGTATGAATAAAACAAACTACATGTAATGTAGAATCAATCACGTTACATATAGAATTATATGATTTGAATTAAATTGAACGGGACCACTATTTCGTCGTCTTCGAAATATTAATAATTTAAATTGCACTTATTGATGTTTTGTGCTAGTTTGAATGAAAGTAGATGTGTTTTCTACTTCATTCTGAAATCTTACAAATACTCAACTTGAGTGATTTATAATATCGCTTATAAATTATTAATCGAAAAACCGAAGAGACCCAAGAATTTATGACAACAATCATCTTCTAACCAATAGTATGAGTGTCTAATATGATTAATTACTTTGAAAAGGAATTGAATTTAGCTTTGTTGCCGCAACAGTCGATGCTCGGGAAAGGCAAAATTATATACTTACAAATGTTGAACATATTCAGGTATAACGTCCTTATTCACAACCCTTGAATACGCCGCTTGCGTAACGAATTGTTGTCCCAGATGCAAAATCCGATCATTCAGAAGAACCACATGATTCCGTAATTTTTCAGGCAAATGAATCCCACTCTGTTCGAAATCAAATAAAAACAATTTGGCCACATGGTCATCAGTCTTGTTTGTCAGGACTTTATCCCCAGAATCCACGACCTTCTTCAATGCATTGTAAAGTGACTTGTCTGTATTCAGTCTGCTTCGAATAACACATTACAATTTAAAAATCAAACAAAAACCAAACGTTTCAAAACTTACCTCTCAACTAATCCACTCACAGCACCACAAGCTTGTTCCGCTGCCTGTGCGTACGTTAAAGTAGGATGGGCCAAACGAATAAAATCAGCTAAATCCGCAACTTTACACAAATTATCTGATAAATCATCGAAAATTTGGACCATTTTGCGTTTGCGATTAGGATCGGTTACCTCAGCCATGAGAGACTCAGTCATGAGAATGCATTGTTCTTTGAGAATAAAGAAGCCATCATGATCAGTTAATTGCGGCACGTTGAACAAACCCTAAATAGATTTGTATCATTAGTAATAGCATTTTTAAAGTATAATCTTACCTTTTTAGGTCGAGATTTCGAATCGGTTTTTGATGGTCGTTTGTTGAAAGTGTTTCCAAGATTGGACCATCGGGCAAGTTGAGAATACACACGGCGCATACAATAGAGATGGAGTAACTTTCGATTTAATAACGTATTCATCGTATACACTTCTTAATTTAACATATTTCATAGAAATTCCACAAAACTTGCAAATTTTAAGAAATATGAAGTTATTTACTTATTTGCCTTCTCATTGCATATTCAATGATACATAACTGGATGAAGGGGTGAATTTTTGAGATTTGAATGAAACAAACCATGAACACCTAATTTTGGGAAATTCACATTTAATTTCTTAGACAAACGACTGATGATTACTGCCATACTTTTTCGGAAATCATGACATTAGAGGTTATGTTTAACCTCAGCAGTCAACTTCAGCTGGGATACTTAGGTTTTAATAGACTTTCCATTGTAAGTTGAACCAATGAAATTCGTTCTGTGAGAGACAAAACTATGCGAACATATGTAGGTGTGTTAAGGTACAGATTACTTTTCTAAAAATTTTTATACTGCAGTTTTCTTAATTGAAATTTTTCTATTTATTTACAATAGACATTTCAGTTGCACAAACGGAATTACAGTATCATAATTGTAAGAAGTATTAATGAGAGAGATGGAGTTATTGCGAACAATAATAACTGTTTATTTGGCCTATCAATTGTAAAATACTTCAATGTGTTGTTGAAC
>JAODAC010010373.1:60798-85107 GCA_027575185.1 Mimaenictus wilsoni
GAGATGGAGTTATTGCGAACAATAATAACTGTTTATTTGGCCTATCAATTGTAAAATACTTCAATGTGTTGTTGAACTGTCTCTTTGAATGTAAATGATCGAGTGAACGAGCGAAACACTAGGTTTCTTCATTGTGACTGTGCAAAGCAGTCTGTGCAAAGCACATTCTCTAAGAACATAAACAACATGAAATATATTTAAGTGCATAAAAATTAAGAGTTTGTAATTGAAGACGTTGTCAAAAGTGTCGAAAACAGTGAAAATTCAATGGAAACAGCAGGTTAGCAGATATTGAAGTACATTGACGTAATTATTGGTTTATGAGTGCAATTACTGGTTTCATTTATGGGATTGCACATGAAGAACTTGAGCACTGTACACTAATCTACTTTGCGTTTGGTATCCTTTCACTCTTTGGCAGCTTTTCAGTGTGTTTAATCATTGCTTGCACGCGCCAGGTAATCCTTTACTTTTAATCTTTTAATTTTTCGAACAGGTGTTACTTGAATTTGTTTAGCCTTCATTACTAAGTACTGTATTGGTTGTGGGATGTGACTCATGTTTTATAAAATCGTATCCTATTGTTATTTTAATTTCTAGCAACATATAAACTGTGGAGGTTGTTTTGAAATTCTTTCGAATGTTTTTAACCTAGTTTTTGTTAGCATTTCCAAATGTTTATCAATAAACTGTCACTCATCTCGTGAGTTCTATTTTCAGATATAATCAGCAGCTTTGGCCCGCTCACAATACAGGATGGCGTAATATTCTGTGCACATTAGCCGAGAGTATAGTGAATAATTGTATCTGTGGTGTTTTTGCAGGAGAGTCTCAAAGAGTTTAAAAGGCGTATGCGAAATATTCGAATGGCGAAAGAGGCGCAGGATACAGTTAATCCTTCGGATTGGGTCGCTGATGAATATGAGGAGTCGTTTAAAAGTGCCGTGCTCCTGCGATGCCCAACAGGAATTGCTTACAATGACGATATGGCGTTGCATAAATGTGAATGGGACTCGGGATATCCGGAAAATCCGCAGCGTTATACAGCGATTATGCAGCGTTTGAAGGAATTGGGGCTTGTGGAACGATGTTTAAGGATAGAGAATAATACGATTGACAAGGAACTTATAACGGTAATGCATCAGAAGCGACAATATGATACATTGGAAATGATTTCCAAGGATTTTAATATTGTGGAGGCTGAGGCAATTGCTTCGTCGTATGATGCTATTTATTTTAATAAGGTATGTATGAATATATATAAAACATAACACTGTGCATTACTATTTATAATTATTTGCGCAATACGCCAATTATTTATACCAGTTATTTTTAATTTTGTAACATCTTTCATTTTTGGCCTTTCATAATTTTGGCTAAACTCAATAGTTTTTACTTCAAAATTTCCATAGAACAAGTTCCATGGAACAGTAGCGGATTATGGTTGTTTGGGTCTCTAGGCACTTCTTTTATGCTGGGGTGTTGGGGGGTTCAAAATTATTAATTGGCATCTGGAAAGTTTCGAAATTTGAAAAAAGTATCGATAACTAAGTCGCAAGGAATATCTGCGCTATATACAAGGTTCTTCCAAAAGGTCATAAACATCTGTAAAATAATTATAGTGTATTGATCTTCAACTTTGTATTCCAGCTTTTTATGCGAAAGCTGGTGGTAGATCCGAGATTTTAATAGTGTTTAAATAACTAGATCCTTTGGCGAGTTTAATATGTATTATAATTATATATTTTGTTGCGTCATTTTTTGCAATATTTCTCATTTCTTTGGACATCTTAATGTATACATTACTATATTGATTGCATTAAAACAATATTGTGAATTTATATTTGTAATTCTGCACCGTTATCAATTATTCAAATTACCAATCATCAGTGATTGACACTTTATACAAACTCATAAAACATCTCATATGTTTCATATTCCTTTTTGATGAACAGGCGAGTCTTATCTCAACAAATATTGTATTATCAATAGGATACATTTTATTGCGCACAACTAGCTGCATCAACCACATTAGGACTCGTGCGAGCTGTGGCCGAAGGAAAAGTCCACAACGGATTAGCCATAGTGCGCCCACCAGGTCATCATGCCCAACATGACGTCTATAATGGCTATTGCTTCTTCAATAATGTCGCTATTGCTGCGACAGAGATGCTTGCTCAATCATTGGCTAAAAAAGTTCTTATTGTTGACTTTGATGTTCATCATGGTCAGGGTGTCCAGGATCTATTTTATACAAATGATAAGTAAGTTTCACAAATTACAATAATGCAACATTATCGTCTGCCCTTTTATATTTATGTCACTATTTTCCTCTCTTAAATTTTATATAATTTTTAGTGTTTTATATTTTTCAATACACCGATACGAACATGGAGAATTTTGGCCGAATTTACGACGAAGCAACTTTGATCACATCGGCTCTGCTGCTGGAGAAGGCTTTAATATCAATTTTCCTCTGAATTCTATAGGTTGTACTGACATTGATTACATGGCAATTGTAACCCAAATATTGTTACCTGTTGCATATGAGGTATTTGAAATTTAAAACATGGGCATTTAATGTAATAACTCATCATACATCCAAGCAACTAACACGCTTGTTTTAGTATCAACCTGATTTGGTGCTATTTTGTGCTGGTTATGACGCATGCATCGGCTGCCCAGAGGTACATATAATTTTATTTTGTATTTACAGTTTAATCCAGACTTAGTGTTAGTTTGTGCCGGGTTTGACTCGGCAATTGGCGATGAAAAGGTTGTCAATCCAAAGCATATAGAATTACCAACAATTAAATTAATGCATTTCTTTACAACAGGGTTGTATGAAGGTAACACCTGGATTTTATGGTCATTTGATGAAGTTACTTAGTGGATTAGCTCATGGTAAACTAGCTGTTATCTTGGAAGGTGGTTATTTTCTACCATCATTAGCTGAAGGTGTGGCGATGACGTTGAGAGGTTTATTGGACGACGCACCTGCTCTTTTACGGCCCATGAGTGGTGGACCTAAGCTCGAAGTAATTGAAACAATCAACGATGTTAAATCAGTGCTTAGGGCTTATTGGAAGTGTTTTAAAGTCTTGGATAGTTCAGTTATACACTATCCAACCAAGGAAGACGCTCATAAAGTTGTTGTCAAGTATAATGGTGTTGAAGAAGGACCACCTTATTTGACTAGGGATTGTTATCCTGTTCAATCGAATACAGAACAAGAAGATCTTAACGTTTTGGTCGATTGTTTGAAGCTCGACTACGGTCAGCCGCGAAAGAATCAAATTTGTTATGTCTACGACGATGTTATGCTCAACCATGCGAGTGTTGACGAAAAGGTCGAAAATCCCATGAGGTTGAGGGCATTGCATGATCGATTTCAAGAGTTGCGATTGGGGGAACGTTGTACACGTTTGCCCATCGAAAAGCTGGGTTCGGATTTCGCTGACTTGACCAAAGATATTCATGCACCACAGTATCTGGAATCGTTAATTCAAGATAAACCGACAATACCGCCAAATACTAGTGATTTGTTTTGGAATAAAGGGAGTAAGGCGAGCGTGGAAACGGCTGTCGCTGGCCTGGTCACAGTTTGTGATGCTGTTATGACTGGAAAGTATACTTCTGGAGTGGCCCTTATCCGTCCACCGGGACATCATGCTCAATATGCGAAGACGTCTGGGTTTTGTTTTGTCAATAATGTTGCAGTCGCCGCCAAATATATGTTAGATAAGGGTTATGCCAAAAGGTAGGGATTATTTTAATTGTTTATATCTTTATTAAGTGTTTACTTTTGTAGAGTATTAATTGTTGACTTTGATATTCATCACGGAAATGGGACTCAGGATATATTTTACAAATCTGATAAAGTTATGTATATTAGTATACATAAGTTTGAGAGTGGTACTTATTTCCCTCATTCGAATTTTGGCGGTTTGGATAAAGTTGGTGAAGATGCTGGTGAAGGTTATAATATCAACATACCATTTGAAATTGTGAGTATTTTATTGTTTCTTTATCAACATTAATTATTTTTGGGGAATCTTTCTGAACACTGAATAAGTAAATATGCATATTTTTCAAAATTCAGGTTTTGGTTAGGTATCTTTAAATTAAGAGGGGAACCGATTTGGCTCAACGATGGTTCAACGTTTATAGATAATTAAATTGTCTGAAATATGACGATAATTGTATTTTGAAAAAAAAAGTAGTAGTTCATGAAGAATTTAATGGAAAAGTATATATTAATTTAGTGTGCGAAATTTCGGCTAGAATAAGTTAGGCTATGTTAAGTTATATTTGATTATGTATACTTTTTATTTTGTTTAGTTGGACTTGATTAGGTTTAGTGAGTTTGGTAATATTAAATTATGTTACTTTATATTAGATATCAGTTTTCTTCACTTTAGGTAGTTTAGCTTTGGTTGCGTTTAGTATGTTCGGTTAGGTTTTTAAATTTGATTTCTTACTTCGGTTATGTTTCTGAAATAATGTTAAATTATATTATGTGAGATACATGGGTCATGAGCTCTCACCATAAAATTTCTTATGTTTTCTGGGTTTACTTTGATTTGTTTAGGTTCGTTTATATTTTTGAAATTAGATAAAATTATATTATTTTAGGAACATGGGTTCATTTATTCTTGTTACATTCTTATACTTATTACAAAGAATCATGAAAGACTTAATTTAATTTACAGAATAAAATGGGCTGTGTCGATTATCTCACAGCTTTCTTCAAAATTATCTTACCTTGTGCTTACGCCTATGGTCCAGATGTGGTACTGGTGTCGGCTGGTTTCGATGCTGGAATCAATGATCTTCTAGGTAACTACAGGGTAATGCCTCAAACCTTCGGTCACATGATTCAACTATTGAAACCGCTTGCTGGTGGCCGCCTGATCGTGGCCCTTGAAGGTGGTTACAACATTAATACCTTGAAACACTCCATGGTGTTTTGCATTAAGACATTATTGGGCGATCCTCTGCCTCCACCGTCAGATATGCGCGCTCAAAAAGATAACGCACATCGAACTTTCATCGACGTTATTTATACGCTCAAGAAATATTGGAAGTTGTTTAACTTCGAGAGGAAATTAGATGCTTTAAAATAGTACAGAAATCGCACATTTGCAGTATATCGGCGAATATAATTAGCAATAACTAGAATTAGTATCTAATAAAATTTAATTCTTCCAAAGCGCGGGACCAAATTAAAACTATTAAAATGTAGGATAATGTAGAATTCATTTGTTTTTTATGAATTAATGAAGACTAAATTTGACTGACAGAATAACGAATATTATTTTTCTGTTTAATATAATGCTGATTAATTTAGTATATAATTAAATATCGCTTATTGATATAATAAATTTGTTCGATATTTAAAAATTAAAAAATAAACATGCTTAATATATACAACCATACCAAGTATGTGATCTAATTGTTCGCATCATTCCTAATTGAAACCTGGTCAGATCCGGTCTCACCGTACGGATTCTGTGCATATGTTTTCAAACCCTCTTCATCCATGATTCAGGAAATTGTAGAGTGCGAGATCTTAAATTATACCGACACCGCGGTTTGAACCCTGGACCATCTGCGTTATAACGCTTGTGCTTTAACAGTACGCCACGTACTCCACACGTAATATTTGATATAGTTTGTGATTTTTCAGTGTATTTTAGCCTTCCTATTGTGTATCTTATTTTCACTGCTACTTTGTGTGATAATAAATCTATTAGTTATTAAACAATTGCATCATCCCATACGCAACTACACCGGCACACCGTACCCCACATAATATATAAAGAGGACCAGACGTCCGCGTTTTAACAAGTTGTTCCGCTTTCTGGGGTGTTTCTAAAAATCACAACTTTTTTTCTTGGAGGCAAGGAGATTCCGCTTAATCACGTTGGTTTAGCAAAATTCAAGACGGTGTAAGGGGAGAGCAGAACAAGCAAGGAGCAATGTAAGGAGCTGATGATGGACTGCGCAACAGGGCGATCCCATTTGTTAATCCCATGTAAATGTATTGCAAATTTCACTCTCTAATGACCTTTCTGATTTCCCGATAACTCAATGTTGAAAACATACCTGTTGGTGCATAAATCAACAGGGCATAACAAGTGTTATTGAACTCCAAAAATATTTGTATCTATATTTATATTTGAATTTGTAGTTTGTATTTGAGTATTTGTACTTATATTTGCATGTCCTCTTTGTGCACTTTTCTCAAACTGTTTAAGCGCCTTGTTTTCCCACATATTTGCTGATAGTTGGGCGCGTCCGCACATGTTGGAAAATTGAGACGGAATTGCGCCCTAACTACGTCAATATCTTTTAGTATATAAGGTTGTAATATAGATTCAATAAATCAGTAGTAACAGAACACTGCTTAGATTCACTTCACAACAACGAAGATTCTAAGAATCTTAGTTGTGAATGTTTCGCCTTTCAAGTGTCTCTACAAACTACTCCTTCGACTTGGGCTACATCTGGTGATCGTGCAAATTGTCGTAATTCCGTGCAGAATTTACGCCTCCGCACCATCTTCAAGATACTCTTGGGAAGTACCAGTCCAGGAGGTTGTGACTGACTGCCTCTTTTGGCGGCATGCGCACACAATACCCATTATTTAATTTTGTAGATTACTGTATTTTATTTTAGACAGGATTTCGTACATTGGAGGTTTCATTGTGTTTTATTTTAATTCGATGAAGTAAATAGATTTCGAAATAAATCTTTGCAAATATTGGATGTTATTAATCAAAAGAGAATAAAATGAAAGATCATTCACAGGTTTGCTCATACTTGAATATTTTCAGGGTAATATTATTAGTCTTCAGAGAATTTTTAACTTTTGTAACGGTTGAGTCATTTTGTTTTGTTTGCCTGGAGTGAATCCAAACATATTCGAGTTTACCATTGTAACTATTGAGACAGGAGTAAAAAATTGCATAGCGGTCATAATCAGTGTCCAAAATTATAATTGGTTGCTCATCTAGAAATAAAACATATAAATATAGGCAATAAAACCATTCTCTGATATTCAACAAACCTGTCAGGTATCCTGGTCTAAATTTCGTAGGCCCATGACCTTCATCGTCAATTATATAGTACGATGCCTGCTTTTGTTGGCTATCCTTTTTACTACAAAACAATCGTTTAGCAAATATTTTATTACCTATTATATGAGGTGACCAGATTTTAACAAAGATAAAGTGGGGTGTTGATTGTGTGGTAGAGTATAGGGGTATCAAAAAGAGTTGGTACTGATAAATTTCTAGTATTGATATTTCAGGTATCGACAGATACCTCAAACTGGGGAGGAAGGAGAGATGGAACCTTGGGACCTATGAAAAACCCTTTAGAAATGCCAGGGGATAAGGGACCAATTGTTAAAAAGCGGGATTGTATCTCGAAAAGCGGAACGTCTGGTCGTCTTAATATATCAAAGATATTTTATGCACATACTGTAAATAAGTAGCCTCGACCTTATATATATCATGCTTATTTGACAATAAAGGTTTAAATTCTAGTGATAAACATTTAGTTTCTGGTTTTGCAGTGTTTGGAGATTTCATTATCTCGTACCATTTTCCAATGAACTGAAAATATGAATTTACGAAATTAATATTTAAGTAAATATTATTTAACATATTTCACCATTGTGTTGTTAAAGTTTGGCATTGTTTTTAAATTTGGATCACAATTTCCCATTGAGAACATCTGCCCATTTGCAGTTGCCAAAAGGACGATAGATAAAATACCGATAGAAGTTAACATAGTTACTGGTTAACATAAAGTGAGGCCAGCTAGTTTAAGCTAGTTTCTTATAGCCGAAATTTAATGACCACAGCGAAAAATACGAAACCTATGATTTGTGGGTCCATAATTCCGATTTACTGACTGATAAAAACAAGTAATAACTCTATTTACTGTAAATATGAATATTCAAACAAAATTCAGTAATCGAAATGTATACCATATTCCCAGAAATGCCCCGTCCAATTTTGTATGTACATATATGCTTTATTTAAAGACGTTATTGGGTGTATGGACTAGTTTCATTTATTCTTTATGCTATCTGTTCAGAAGGTTGTTGATTGCTGATTCTTTTTCGGAGGATTGACACTAGCGCTTATCTCTTGATCATGTCACTATCTTAACACATATATCATTTATGTTGATCAATTTTCCAATGTTCAATCGTTTTATATAACTTAATCGCAAGAAAATTGTAACCATAATAAAAATAAAATGAAACTAAAGCGCAGCAAAACGAGGCCAAATCCTGTGCCACAGTCACTTCTGTTTGTTCGAGAGTCTCCCCCCCATTCCCTTATCGACCCTCTTACGCGGTGTTTCTCCGTCGTTGCCGGGCAACACGGCATACTCGACGGACAGACCACTATAGTCCTTCATACACCCTCGTCGGTCAACCTGGGAACCACACTGGGAACTTACGAACCACACACGGACAATTCGTCCGAAACTTGCCTGAGCACATGTAGACCCCCGAGAAGCTATGCAAAATGAATGTATTATATACAAACTTTTGGATACTAATCTGTGAGAGATGTTTCATTATATAATTTGCTGAGGCGCCACCTTTTAAGCTATTTGGTTACTGTTAATATTAACTTTTATGAGTAAATTATACTTACAATTAGAAAAATTTGCAAAGCAAATTTAATAATCTTACAAATTTAATTTACAAAATAATTTTAGAACTTATAAGGTAACTATTGGCCGAGGTTATTTTTTATATATTAACAACTTTAATGACAACAACGAATATTAAAAAAACACTACTAGCAAATGCTACGACAACCAATATGCGTAACTGATAAAAGCAAAAAGTAGTACAATTGATTGTGGCAAATTGTTAATAGCCTGAGTTCAAATTTGTTAGGAAACGGTAGCGGGCTTTCGTCTTATGATTTTTTACAAAGTTGTGTTGCAAATCGTCCAAGCCTCGTCCCTACCTAAACAAATGTAATATTTTACGAAATAATTAAGTTTAAAGTCCAAGGTTTTTCACCATGGTATGTTTGACAACTATTAAAATTGTTTGTATGTTTCGATATTTACTAACAATAAGAGTATTCACATTGGCTTTCAAATATAAATAATTTTATCGTAACAGAAGTGCCTTGTTTTTTTTTCTCGGAAACTCCTAGAGAATTTAAAAAACTTCCCTAATAGTTTGGCTAGAATTGAGTAGAGCCTGTCGTGAACCGATGCCCTATATTTTAGTTATTTAGTGCTAAGATTAGTATATTATCACTTAAGTATGTTTAGTCTGTTTTTTGTAAACCCTCAGCCGTTGCGTAATAAAGATAACGGTTGTGGCGACGGCGTGAGGGTGGTAAGTGGTTAGCGTGACGCTGTGCGATAGAAATGTTGTGGTACGCGAAAGCACCGGGTAGGTGTGAGTCCGAACTTTTTGAATTCTTTTGGGACTAGCCAAGGAATCAGACTTTGTCAGTGGTACCTTGCAGAGCCGAGTTTTTTGGTTCGCAACAGAGCCAATGGTAGTCGATGTTCGGTAAATCAAACAAAAATGTTTGGCACCGATATACTCATTTGAAATAATTGCTATACAATGCGTGTATAGCAATTTTTTATTTTGTCTTCGTGTGTACAAATGTATATTTGTTCGTGAAATAGCGTTAATGATATTAAATTTTGTAAAATCGGTTTATTATGAGGAAATATAGTTTATGCATTCCCAATATTTGCCTTGCGTATGGCCAATTCGCGTCCTGTGCAATTATTGTTCACTCGGTGCAGCGAACACCTCACACCTGCCCTGTATGGGAAATAGAACAGATGATACTGCGGGAGGCGACCTACTGTAGAGTAGCACACCAGAGCTCTTTGGGAGAGCAGCGCCCAAGAAAACCGGAATGCGATGGTTCAATTTTGCAAGTACACCATCATAGAAAAGCGCAAAGTCGAAGTGCATTCAAAGATGCTATCTAACGTTCCACTAATGTAATTCAAATTGCACAAAATATTGCTATCTCTCTCTTTCGCCTCTCTTCCAAGTATGAACTTTGGGATCTATTAAAAATTTGGGTTACTTTAGAAACGCCGCATCCTTGCAGACAGATCATTAAAACTGGGACATCTGGTCACCTTGGGTGCATGCCTGCATAGTGCATAGTGCGATAGTGCAAGGTGTTCAAGTGCAAGAAAAAAAAACTATGAATGGAGTACGAATGTATGAGATGTTGGTTGTATGAGAAACACGACTTCTCATTATAGGGTCGTGTGCAATGCATGGATGCAGCGAAGAGTTGATAAATTACTTTGTATGAAAGAGAGGCGAAGGGACTAAGATAGTGACTAAAAGAAGCAGAAACCATGCGACCTCAACTTGCGAATAGTAAACAGTATTAATAAAATTTCTTTATTTGTTATTTGTTACTTATTTTCATAAGTAACTACTTAACAATCATGATTATCAGTCATCAGTGGCACATAAATATTTCTATTTAGCAACACCCTCTCTGCTTTTACAACGACTGAGTGACTTGGATTAGGATTCTTGGAATTAATCCAGACAAATTCCAGCCTCCCGTAGTAAGAATTCATACATGTATACAAAACTGTATAACTGTGGTAGTCAGTATCCAAAACATACATTGGTTGTACATCTGTCCAGTGAATTTAAAGTCATATTATCTTCTAATAAATACTAATTATATGAAAGAATTACTTACCATTGATGAAACCAGGACGAAAATTAAGTTTACCATTTCTTAAATCATCAGCATCCACCTCAAAACTAATAGAGTGTTGTTTATGACCATGGCCTTCCCTATAACATGTAATTTTAAGTTGTGTAAACTTGCTAACATTTAATGAACTTACACGGTGTAGGTATTTGGAACATGATACACATAGTCCAGGGATGATTTCAAATTGAAAGGATAAATATTGCATTTTCTTCCATCTTGTAGAACAGAGTAGGATCGTTTAATTCCATACCACTTTCCAGCATACTAAATAATATAAATTAATTAAAAATTTAAGGTTCTTTCAATTAATTGTATGTTTACCCTAGTTTCGTCAAAGTTTGCCTTGGTTCGGATTCTGGGATTGCATCGGCCGATACTGAAGAGTTGGCCATTAGCAAAAGCCAAAATAGCAAGAAAGAAAAAGCAGGACCTCATTATGTTGAGTGCAGTATTATAATAGAAAATACAGTTTTTATAATATAGTCTGCAGGTCTATTGCCACATATGGTACATACAGACATATTTGCCTGTAAAATATTTTCAGGTGTGCAATCTTGACCATCATTAAGAAAGTATTGCTTAATATAATAAGGTACCCTTTAGTAAGTATTGATATTTATATATTATAATGAATATATAAATACCAATACCTACTTGTTAATTGTGACTAAAATTTCTGAAAATAAAGACCTTGGAACATCAAGACCACAAATATTTCGGAAAATAAGTGCCACACGGAAAAATATTGGTAATCAAACTTTGTGATTACGTTGTAATCATTCTAAGCGGGGAATTGTTAGTAGTATATTCAGCCCACTGCTGTGAAGTTAGTAAAAAATCCTAGACTTTTTTTATTAGAAATATCCCTAAGAACAAAAATCGTGTGTACCCATTCTCCTTTTCATATGTTGTTTATACAAGTCGGTCTTGACAGGAAAAGGGTTAAATAGATATAATTAATAGAATATGGTATCAAAATAAACATCGTTTTTTATTACAGATGTTCATTTTAACTATTATAGTTTATGTTGAAAATGTTGCCCACAGACTTCAATGAAATTCTAGATCACGAAACCTCAATTCTTAGTCGTAATATGCATTATTTTGAGTATATACTGCAATAATTACAGGTTTAAAAATCACTCGGTACAATAAAAACATATATGCATATATGCTAAATATTGATTACGAAATTAGAAGACAAATATTGAGACGAAATTATATAGTTGACATAAACCTTTTCTGAAATATTATTTTGGAAGTATAAAATAAATATTAATTATATATTTGTACATTTTGTACACATGTATTTAAATAAATAAACATCCAACATGTGTGTCATGTCGTTGAATTTACTGATGCAAAGCCCAAATGTTTTTTGGTTTTTTTTCTACTCCTGTTGTATATTGTACACATTGTACACCCCATATTCCCGAGGCCTGTTTAGAACTAACATAGGATATTTAGTAATATAATATTGAGTAATTGTGATAGTAGATACTACATGAAATGGTTGCACTTCTGAAACAGATACCATTAGAAAGTAGTAAGTTATAACTATTGTTTAATATTCTATAAAAAAATAAGAATGTATGTAACACAATAAAATCCAACATCTGTTATTTCCGTTCGTGTTACCATCCGTATAGCAATATAGAAATCAGCGTATAACTCTCTACGAGCGCGACTGAGATGTGTTCAGGCAAGAAAAAAGAAAAGAACAGTTACACCAACTACACCAACTACTATGAGAACGTACTAACAAATTAGCTCGTGTACCAAATGCTTATCAATTATTTTGGAGGAAATAGGTTCTAGGACAGAGTGTGGACTCTGATTGTCGTATTGGGTACCAGCTAGGTACCAGAACCTTAAATCCCAAAAATGGAATGATTAATAAAATAAACCAATATCCGTAAACATTTATTATTGTACATGGAACAATAATTTATACTTTACACAGATTAGATAAATAATATCTAATCCACTCATTTTTATCCTTTTTGGAATGTTACTGAATACCAACAAGTATCAGTATTTCTTATGCACTACTCTTTGTATTAATAATTAATATTTTTCACATATCACAAAAATATAAGCGATCTCCTAAATGAACGCATGTTTTACCGAACATCATTTGAGTGAAATGAGATGTTAAATTGGAACATTATGTACACTCGCGTACGTCTGATTACCTGAATTTTACATACAGACAAGAAATATTTAATACAATAGAATTGACATTTTCTTCTTCAATTCTTCATAGAAAATTAAGGCATTCCGCTGTTTTCAATTAGTTACAGGAATTGGCAATCTTGCCGGTTCAAATAAAACACGTGAAGTAAAACAAGTAATACGTGGAATATCGTCGAAGGAATATTATGCTGGCCGCTGTCGCAATGCAGCTCGTCGCGTGGGTATAAATTCGCTGGCGGCGGTTCCTGACCCGGTATGCAGCTCTCGCCTACTGCGTCGAACTCATCTTTGCAGAGCTCCTTGCATGGTGGGCACACAATAGAACCGCGATGCAGCCAATCATTTTGTAATATACGTATTGAGATTTCTTGTTGGGAATGGTAACACGTATAAGTGTAGTTGGCAACCTGTAATACGAATGCTTAGCATTATTTTTAACACTCAAAAGCAATTGTCTTGAAAGGTACCCCATTAAGAGATAAATAATTTAAAATAACTTACAATAATATGAAGACGCCCATTTTCACATTTGTAGTTATAGCAACCAGATCCCCAATGTTGCCATTGACGCATTTGCTTACAGGAACGCTCTTCCCACATTTTATTCGTATGATCGAAGCAGCGTGAATGTTTACCATACTTTTCGAGAGCAAAGTTTTTATCTGGACCTGGAATAAAAAGTTTATGTTAATTCAACCTACTCATGATTTAGGTGATATTTGTGAGAACATAATTTTTCTAATATTTCCCCCCCGGAAGTTTCTAGGAAAAGGCTTTATGTAATTTAAATCATGAGTTCACTTACGTGGATTGTTATCCTCATACTGACAATGGGATCCTCTAACAATAACATTCTTTGAGCGCCAGGTGAATTCCTGAATGTATGGGCAGTAATCAGCGAGATAGACGGAGCCTCCATAGAAACCTTCCGTTCCGGGTTCGACGTGAGCAATGGAGTCGAAGTTCTGTAGAATTTTAAAAGAATTGAAATCTTATGAACAATAGAAACATTGAAAACTGCAATAATACAATGCAAGACTTTATAAAGTGTGTATAAAATAAGCTGTTTAAATGAAAGAGATAATATTGCATAAAAATAGTTTAGTCAAATATAAGTTTATGAAGAAGCAAAAAAAAATTTGCATCAGCATTCTTGGCAGAGAGTATAAAAATTGCATGTTCAATTTTATCAGTAGGCCTTCCTGAAAGCAAAGAACTGCAAATATCGTAAACCGATTGTAGGATGAAACCTTATAAAATTCATAATTTTATCAGGATGACCACGGAAGGAGAAAAATGTGGCATTATAGAGGGGTCCAAACGTTTTGCCACACGTGTAAAATTCGATTATCATTATACAGGGAATGCTCTCGTTGATCCTCGGGGATTCTTCGATTTTGTCCAACGGGATCTAAATTTGTATTTGGACACCTCTGGTAGTCTTTAACAGTAGTTTATGACATTTATCGGCATATGAACAAACCGGTATTCTGTCCCGCTTATCCGAGAAATATTAAATACGTTTCGACTCCTGTTGTATAATGTACACATTTCAGAATTCTTTCGATTAAGACATGATTATTTTCAAAAAATAAATCGTAGAAAAAATATAATGTATAACTCGCATGGAATGCCCTATTGTCACTCGTCTGAGTTGCAATTTCTCATACTCCTGAGGAAACGGGTACCAACCCTCATTGCAAAATATAATATTGCTTAGCAATTGGGATATAATCCGGTGGACTCAATAAATCAAAATAAAAGAAAATGGCAACACGTTCTTCAGAGAAATCAGAACCTTCAAAAAAAGCTCGAGCATGTTTGTACGAAACAAATATTCAAGTGGAAGAGAAGTACAAATCAATAGAGTTTTGCGAATAATTCAGTTATGATGTCAATAATAATTATAGCATTCACTTGAAAATTGGAAGTGCAAGCGCTACGGATTGCAATAATAAATATTATTGTATTAATGGAGAATTTACATAAATCCATCATAAAAATCGTCCAATACAAATACAAATCCAAGGTATGCAATATTTACCTGATAAAGTCGAGGCAGTGCATGATCGTGAGCAATTAAATTGCACAATGCAACAGATGTGCGGTCATCGGTACATTCCGTCTGCAATGGGTCTCTCTTGACTTTGTTGCAGAATGGATGAATTGACATTCCCCTAAATAAGATAAAAATGATATTACTAATATAACAGCATAATGGAAATGAGGAATATGCAAAATAAATACCGTGATGCTTTCGTAGACATCCATTCTTTGCAGCTCTTCATCACAAAATCACAACCGAGGCCTTTACCCCAAGTTAGCGGTTCCGCCATTGAATAATTCGCCTTGTACCAGCCAGTATCTTCCATGAGCGCCAAGGTCATGCGAGAGATGAGCGGATTCTGAGTGTGCGTGCCCGTCATGGCTTCATTCTGCACGATTCAAGCATTAAATTGAGATTTAGGTATTAACGCCGAGTTCACAATGATGAGAGAATCGATGAGCAGTGAATTATTAAGCGATATTACCTCAAATACACGCTTCTCCCAATGCGTGAGCGCCGTACCTTCTTCGCCTTGATCCTCCAGTTCAGCGCCTTCCAAATGGTCACAAGCGAAGTATTCGCGCACTTCGCGTACAACCGTTGGTGTTACCATCATTTGAATGTCACGTGGAACTACACCATCCCTTACAAGCCAATTAGGACGTCTTATTGTGCGTATTACTTTGTCGCTCCATTGGTACGTTTGTAATCTGAAAATTATTAATTGTAAATTCAGACTTGGTACGTTTGGAGACAAGGTTCTGAGACAGAAAATGGAAACATAATATTTAGTTATAAATTAATAACAAATCGAATTTACATGTATATTATGACATTTTTAAATTCAACTTAAAGTATTACTTAACATTGGAGCAGATCTATTATTTTTATGTGGATGGATAAGCTACCTGGAATGTTTAATATTATAATTTAAGGGTAAGGATAATAGTACATTTTATATTTAAACTCGAATTTCAAAATCAAGATTGATGGGCTCACGCGAGTTGCGGGCTCACGTCGAGGGGAATTACGCAGAGTCGCAACTTTTATATAGGCGATTTACATGAAGTTTTCTGTGCGCTCTCATATATACCCAGAACTAAGGGTCAGACGGAGAAAAAGATCATCATAAGGAATATGCCATAATTAATAGACGATGAAAATTGGATTATGCTGATATAAGATTTATCGATTCATATCTAGATTAAAATGTAAAGTCTGGCAAGGATAGCTCAGGGTATAAGCTTAGGGTATAATTTATTTAATATCATTATAAATGTTAAAAATATGGTAAACAGACGCGAAATGCGGATTTCGTGCGCTCACGAGGCGTCAGCCACTGTGCGGCGCAGCGTTTCTAAATGTACTGACTTTCTTTCGAATTAAGAGCAGTGAATAGAACTGAAGTATCGATACTTTTAGACACCCCTTCACCACAGCACACATTCCCAGTCCCATTGTTCTTTGGTCATATCCCCATTGCACCCATTCCCGTTGCAATTATAGATAAGAATAACAGAATTTCAATATATTTAAGTCAGAAATATCGATATTTCAAGAATATATCGATATCATCTGATATTCCTGTATGTTTCCATAGTTTTATGTTTTATTGAAACATAATCATGTTTATGTTATCGTACATAAGTAGTTCTGCGAAAACATGATGTACTCCTGGATTATTCGATATCATTTTTGAAAGGAATTCTTAGAATCACTATTTCATGTATAAGAATTTTGAATAAATGTCGCTAGCTTATTTCCAGGTTTAAGCTTAAGCTTGTTACAAACGTACCTTATGTCTGATTAGCTTAGCAATATTAGATTAGAATTACGTGAAGGATAAAACTTAACACTTACTAAAAGATTGAAAAAAAGTGAATTGTTTTTCACAGAATTTTTTCAAAATGCTGTAATCGAAAATTTAAGTATTGAAAAAAATGTCACAATTCCATGTTATCGTCCCGATGGCACATTTTCCATCGATAAACATCGATTGTCCTCATCGCTGCAAACGTGCCAATAGGAAAAAGACAAAAATATATAAAAAGATGAGACATACTTTTCGTTCAACGCCGGCTTGCCGGTATCAGGTCGACGGGGTGTAAGCGGTGCGCCCTGGTCGTCACGGTAGAATGCATATAAACTGACAGAGAAGCCAAGTGCGTGGAGGATTTCATGCTTCACGGTCGACAGCAGCGTTTCCAACTCCTGCGGTTTTGTGCTGATGCTATTCGGGCACAGATTGGCATGTCCTGCAATCGGCCTATCAGAATTCCAATAAAACAATATTATCGTCTGTCACTTCCGAATAAAAATAAAATAACGGTAGCACAGTTATGGGTTCTTAAAGAAAACCTGTTTATAAAACAGTAGAAAACTCACCTGTCGAGTGCAATTTCTTGTTGGCAATGAGCAGCGTACGCAACAGTCAAGGATTTATTGCAGCGTTCAGTCTGCATTGCCGACACATAAAACACGAAATCCGAGTCGCGAATGCCTGCAGAATAAGAACACATCAAGTGTGTTAATTGACTTCCAGTTTAGTTTTCTTTTTTGTACCTGACATACGACAGGTGTAACACAACATAATATAATTACAAAAAAAGTTAATTATGCTATTTGTTAATGCTATATAGTGGTGACTCCTGTTATGAAGCACGGATATTATTACTAGATTATGTTTCTATATTTTGTAAGAAATTGGCATGATTGGAAAGACCCACAGAGGCATGTAGCGATTTATACGCAATGAAAATATTTTTCATGTTGTAAATAATTTCTAGAATTTATCTCTCTCTCTCTCTCTATGCATAGAAATATACTTCTTCTAGGTCTCTTATTTTCCATATTTTTCTTCTTCTTGTTTCTACCTGCTTAGCCTTCGTAGAAAACCTAAAACTTTGTCACAGCTTTCGCTTTCATTCTCATACTTACTTACTCTTACCTACTCTACTCTCTCTTACCTGTCTCTATCGGAGAGAACTTACTCAGCCATTTCACCATCCTTATGCCTTCCTACTTTTCTGAATTTCGTAGGGCTGGCTTGAGGGGTTGGATGAATTTCGATTCATTCTGTCTCCAACTCTGAGTAAGTTCATATCCATTTTTTCTACCGATATCTCAAAGAACTTTGTAATTTCGAATATGTGTGTTAAATTGTGAGCATCATCGAACTCGCCTACACCTACTCCACAGGTCGATAGACATTAAAATATATGATATTATTATTTGTTTATTAATGTTATTTTGTTATATTATTTGTTAAGTTGGTTGCCTACATATTTGCATATTGCAATGAATTTCAGTTGTATTGTGACAGAACTTGCAGCGCCATTACCTTTAAACTAAATATATGTTGGTAGCCCTGCGTGCAGCGCTTAAGTTGTTCTTGGGGCGCGCCGAGCGCGCTCAGTAACCATCGAAGGGCGAGAATGAGGAGAAAAGCGGGGTTTGCGCCACTATAAAAACGTGGAACGCGCACTCGTCGGCCTATTTCTCCTCTGGTGAGTTGTCGTGATAATGTGTATTTTTCTTTTATATTTGTGTTTTCATTGTGCCGAGTTAATAAAGTCGTTGTGCTTGTTATTTCGTGTATTTTGAACTTTGACGTCTGAAGTGAGCTTCTGGTAATACTTGTGTCGCGATAACTCAAGGAACTTAGCAGAAGATCCAGTTAAGTCTGGTCCCGCGCTATCAACGGGAAATAAAACCGCGACTACCGCGTAACATTATTATATTCTAAATTACTGTTGCAAATATATAATAAATTGTCTGCTGACTAAAGATACAAGAATTACTACTAATTTCAAATGGTAAAATAATTAAATCACTGCTAAAATTAATTACAATTCTCTGACGAATTTATTATTGATTGTAAGCTGAACAACGTAAATTAGCTTCGTTTTATTTTACACTACGAATTCATCCAAATTGTATAGTAGTAATCCGATTAATCTTACCTACGCCAGGTTGTGAACCAGCTTCAACCTTGCAATCTTGACCCGTGGCATTGCACACTCGGCACGCGTCCAAATGCTGTTCTGGAACTTCCACCTCACCACACATCGTCTTCTCCTTGCACGTATCAATACAATGTGTGAGAGAATCCTTGACGAAGACCTGCGACTCATCGCACTTCCTGAACATTTGCCACAAGCGATGGCAAAACAAACATAACACGATATGTTGAGACAAGATGCGATCGTGAAAGCACAAGGAGGAAATAATTGTATTGTCGTTCGGCTGAAGCTTACCTCGTTAATCGAATTACATTTTCCACTTTTCTCACAAATAATGCACGCTCCCAGAAGTGCACCGCTTGGGGTAATATTGTATTCTGAAATTGACATGCCACTCCATAATATCGAGAAACAAAAGATAATACAATAAAATGTTTTGGATATCACTTACATTAATTAATTCGAAACGCTCTTCATCCAGTCTAGAAACAAAACAAAAACACAGTTACAAATACAACGTAAATTTACATCCTACAATTCTCAGTAATTTTAAGCAATTTGTGTAATTTAAAAGTCGTTTGCGATAACCCAAAAATATGTAATTTACGTTGGTGCTTTGTTCTAAAACGTGAGCTAAGTGTGTTTGAGGGAATTAGGATCAAGTGGGATGGTATTAAAGCGGAATAAATAGAGTTAAACTGAGGAAATCACACAGATGAGGTAAATGCAGGAAAATTGAGCACGTTAATTTCACGTTTTCTCTTATTCATTGTGTTCTTTAGTATATCGTGCATACTCTCTCTTTCAGCGCTTCCAAAAGAGGAAATGAGAAGTGAACTTCATTTCCTTTTGGTGTGTATTTCTTTCACATTTCTTTTCTTCTTTAAAATTGAAATTAGATGTTTTCTTTCAAATATTTCAAATACTTAATTTACATTAATTTGGATTCTAAATATATACGTAAACTTATAATTATATTTATAATGATTAGTATTCTAAATTTTTGTACTCCTTTTTGATGATTTGTACTCTTTGTAGTCGTGGAAAAGTTTTGGGACTAGAACCCGAGTTCGATTCTCGGTGGGAATGCATACTAAAGTGAATTCTTCTTCTTATCAATAGGGTTAGCGTCCAATATGAGTAATTACATTGAAAAAGAATTGAATAGAGCTAATGACCATAGTAATCGATGCAAACTACTAAAACCAAAAATCAAACAAAAAAAGAGGAGGGTTCATACAAAGATTCCCCAATCTTAAAATATGTTTAAAATTGTAATTTAAATATTGCTTTCATACGAATTTCTACGAAAAGACCCGATTATATTTCATTATCATCAATATTCGAGCAATTAATATTTTAAAATGTCTTATTTTAACAATATACGTCTATATAATACATATTTCTTATTCCATGTTACATTTATCATTGAACCAACAGTTTGTATAAAGAAATATAACATATCAAAAGTCATTATTTCAAAAAACATCGCCATTTTTCTTATAAATTCTTGTAAAACTGACAAATAGGATGATTTATTTTATAACTTGTGGAAAAAAAGTAGAAAGGCCCAACTCGCAAAACTCTAAAAAAGGATGTGAACCTTGAAGGTTCGTTATTTACGGTACATAACATGGAATAATATGCGTCGGAAATGTTATTCGTACCTTGTAACGGTATAAGACATGACTGGTGATTTGTCAAGATATAATTATAATAAACTTTGAATTATTATTTACGTGTTTGCAATATCGCAGACTGGTGGTATTACTTTTTACTGTTTGTCATTCCTAATGAGGTAAGGCTAATGCCATTTAATCAAGGAGGTGTGAAATGTGAAAATGAAAAAGTACATAGTATTTAAAATTATTTTGCACAAACACAAAAAAGAAGAGTTTGAAAAATGTTTTATGAGAACTTTTTATTAAACACGTACAATGTACATTCCACCTTTCGGCATCTTCAGGTACTGTATCGTCCGCTGAAGTTACAATTCTTTTTATACTATTGCGCGGGTGAGTGGGGTGTTCACTTGGAGTTCGATTTGGTCATTTAGTACCTGGTCTGTAAATTGCTTCGAGAACGTTTAGTTTGTGGCCCTTATTGCCTCGGTGTAGGGTATCATTGATCTAATTCTGTCTTGATCCAATGTTTGGAGGCTGCGGCCGTTGCGTTCGTGGATGCCGGACTGTTTATTCTGCTATGGAGCTTAACGTACTTCGGCACTATATTACACTAATTGTAACTTCAATTTCCAACCTCAACCTAACTGACTAACTGACAACCTCAAGACTAACTGTCCTCTATCGGAATCCATTAGAAAAAAAAGACCAGGTACTAAATGACCGAATCGAACTGCTAGTGAACACCCCACTTACCCGCGCAATAGTATAAAAACAGTTTTATGATGTGTGGAGACGAATTAGTGCGGAGCTGACCCATACCATTGTTGGATTTCATTGCGCAGCCAGGTCACAGTGGCTGATTTAATTGCTGCCTTGGCTGAAGAGGATTGAGTTCTGCATGCCAGGTTGGTGTACTTAGGTGTTAAATCTTTGTTTAAGCACTCGCGATTAAAAATATATGATTATTACACTTCGCGAATTGTAACTTTAGCTTCTGGTAGATCACAGTCAGTCTTGAGATACTTGCGTTCTTGATGTAATTAATGGAGAGGACTGTAGGTTGTTGGTAAAACATGTTGATATTGGAGGCAACATACATCCAGCAGGCTTTTTCAAAAAAACCCGAACCTCGTTATAAATGACAAAACCGATATTTTGGTCAGCTCGCCACTAATTCGTCTCCACACATCATAAAACTGTATAATGTAGAATTTTTGTATAAATACATCTTTTGTAACATTTGGCTCGCTGGTACCCGACGATGCCTAACGGCGAAATGTACATCGTACGATTTATCTATTAAACTTGTAAAACAGTGACAAAAATCGTGTTTTCACATTAAAGTATAAAAACAATTGTAACTTCAGCCGAAAGGTGAAATGTACATTGTACGTGTTTAATAAAACGTTCTCATAAAACATTTTTCAAACTCTTTTTTTGTGTATGTGCAAAATAATATTAAAATCATGTTTTATCAAGCAGCGACAGTAAACTCCATCAATTACATAGTATTTGGATTACATTTAGGTTTATATTTAAACTTGTCACTGCAAAAGTATTCTAGTAAAAAATTTATGTAGAAATATTAAAAGCTTATTGTTTAGAATTTGTGAATGTAACTATGTGTCAAACTCACTGAGTATATTTAATATGAAGAGCATATGCCTGGACTCATGAAATTGCTTAGCTAACTTTCGCTTCACAAGCGTTCGTTGGATCAATTCCATCTTGTCGCAATGTCAAAGCAACTTTTGTCGAAATATCAGTCCAAGTTTTCATTTTTAGTAAAATTTAGTATAATAATTAAGGAAAAGAGTGTTGTAAAACTGAAAGAAGTATAATACATTATTTAATAATAATTCAGAGGCTTCTTGATTTTTATAGATTAGAAATAAAATTTCAAGTTCAAATTGACATCGAAGAATACGATTGACAATAATGCTTACTCATAACTTAACTAACTAAACTTCGGTTTTTGTTCGGGTTTCCCACGAACTTTTGACCACATGTAACCACAGTGTAATCTGATGATTAGGACACTATTAAACTGTAACCATTTATGCTGTTTCGTAAACGAATTCTGAATGTGTGATTACACAAAATATTTGCAAAGTAACATAATGTATAAATCACTAGATTATAACCGTTGTTAAGGATCGAAGTGTGGGCCTACGTAAAAAAAATAATTTCTAGGTCTTTGGACCTAGCAGTCGGAAGCTTAACGTGGGAGTTAAATTGAGTATCGGAACTCGGCACAAGCAATATCTACCATGATTAACTTAAGATTAACTTTATTTCTCTAAAAACTTTAAAGTAAAACTTAAAATATCCTTACAATATCTCTTAACAATTCTACAATTTTAGATCTGGTGATGAAATTACCTAACATACCTACTTACCTAATATTCCCGTGCTTAGGGCCTTATATCATTAGGCGCACGAGATAACTAATTAAAATACAAACCTTTTACTTAATTGCAGTATATAGATATTGGGATTCCAATTCAATTATGTTGTACTTTCAATAATCTCAAGTCAAGTTGTCCTTCCTATATGATAATGTGTTTGTAAAACACACCAATCCATGTTAAAATATGTCTTCGTTTTTCCATTCTACTAGACCCAATTAAAATATGATTTTCAAGATCATAAATTGATGAAATTTTAACTGCTATATTTTGTCTAGACACTATTACTTTTGTCATAACAAGTTGAATGTTGAAAACACCAACATTTTTGCTGCTATTACATTGCCATAAATAATATAATGTAATGATCCTTTTCAATAATATTTCTGAATATTTTTAATCGAATAAAAATTCTTTAAAAAATCGTAATGCCCAAAGATCTAAACAATAACACGTTTATTTTATCTAAATTTGTTCTACCATTGCAAATTGAATCATATATCATGAAACAACAAGTTTTGAACAAAATACCAATGTTGCACATTGGAGCTCCAAGTGAAATATTGAACTTAAATTAAGTTAGATGGGTGTGGCAGGTGATTTTACTTCGGAATATTCGATCTTAACATGGAAAGTTTACAGGTAAGTAGAACGTGTTACTTTAATATGAACAATATAAAACACTCCTTGCTTGGAGATTAAACTGCAACACCGATACTCGTATAAACCTTTTTGAAAATAAGCAAGAATGTTACAAACCATACAGTCAGTGATAAAATAGTAATTAATCAATTGCTAGGTGTAAGTTCAATGTTCGTCGATTTTATGTACGTTAATTGATAGCCTTCCCACGCCCACACCGTAATCAATGAAAATAGCAAGTCTCACCTGTAAACACTGACATCATAGAAGAGTAGTATTCGTAATGGTTGGTCTACACTCCTCTTTGTCATCACGTGATGTGGTTCTATGTGTACACCATGAACAATCTGGAAAATGCCAAATACAAAAATTAGTATGTTTTGTTGTAAGAATGTGCCTTTCATATTTTAGTTATATTCATGAAACAACCAATCATTGAAGTATCGAATGGGGAGATCTCTATTGGACCTGACCCAAGTTTCTGAAAAACATAAATAAAATTTGAAATAGGAAATGGTGTTTTGTGTTACTTCTTTATATCGTTTATTTAATATCAATGTATCAGTTTCTAAAATTTGTTATTTGGTGTTTCTAACATTATTCAATAAATATTGAAAATATTCTCATTTAGTCGGAAAGTCTGATGCGATTTTCCACATAATTATT
>JAODAC010010374.1:0-26291 GCA_027575185.1 Mimaenictus wilsoni
GCCGATAACGACTTTATTTGGAAGTCCGGACCTCTTGGCTAATTGCCGCGACATCATGACCTATTCATAAACATTCGTAACTAGAATATATTACAAGATTAGATACTGCCCATTGTTCACTAATGTCTGTCAAAATATATTTATGCGTAATACACTATTAAGCAGCGTATCAACGCTTCCTTGTTTATGCATCTGTATAAACAACGGAGGTTTGGTTCTCCCTATCATTTGGACAAACCTTTTATTTAACAAATCAAGATGTTTTTTCCCTTCAAGGCTAATAGAAAAGAAAATCATAAGAGACTGCTTCGTTACCAACTGCAACTTTTTTTACTCGATACATAGCCATTCTTTCAAAAATTTTCGATTCTTTGGATATCTTCCGATACGTTTCTTACCTTTCGATGCATTGATACCTTCGATACCTTTCGATAATTTCAAGTTTCGTTACTTTCAATACCAAACGTAGTTATTAAAAAGGTGAAAATGAACAAAAACCGTTTATTCAAAAAAACATTACGCAAAAGTTCACCTAAAATAGTTACTGAAACTCATATTCATATTCAAAGCTTGGGAACTCACAGGGAAACTTCCATGCATTCCTTACTTCCATCAAACAATTTTACTTGTTTGCTTGAAGTATGGAATGTATTGCCATTATCATTTTTGAATAATTTTCCATTTTTATCAAAATTTCGACACCTCAACATAACCATTAACATAAATATGTATTAATATCTTTCTATACTCTCTTTCTGATACTCTCGATATAGATAAGTATCGATATTTTCAGATTTCGTTACGTTCAACACCAAAAGTAGTCATTAAAAAGGTTTAACATCAACAAAAATCGTTTAATACTAAAAACTTTACACAAAACTTCACCTGAAATAATTAACACCGAAACTGTTATTCATAGTCAAGGCTTGGGAAGTCACAAGGAAATTTCTAGGTATGTAATGCCTAAATAAAACAAGTAAAACCATTATTATTTCTTAATAATTTTTGCATTTTTATCAAAATTTCAACACCTCGAAACCGTTAAAATTTAAATATTTGCAAATACCGGCAATTCTAATCATCATACAAAATAACAGCAATTAAACATTAAAAGCAATTATTTTAAGGCCAATATAATTAAAAATTTGTACGTCCCGCATATGTAATAAATCAGCTTTCTCTTTGTTACCAATCAATGTGTTTGTCGCACTCTTTGTCGAACAGAACGACGAAAAAAAACGTAAGCGAACATGGAGAATTGTCCATGACGTCTTGTTGATTAGCGTACGCGGCCATTCTTAATTAGCGGATCGATAACGAAACGAGGGGGCGAATTAACTATGAATCTCTCATCGGATGTATATTTGATGAGCATTTAAAAACCACAAAGAAAATTTAATGCAAGCATACATACATGCATACAATACGTGAACGCGAGTTCATTTCGTTTTTATTTCTCTGCTATATAAAGTCATTTAGTCAAACTACCAGGACTAAATAGCGATAAATGTTAATGTGGGGGAATAATAACATTGCGAATTTTGCGCAATCTTATTTATTGATCGTTGGATATTCAAGTTGTGAAATATGCGATGGGAAATTAGAGTAATTAGATGCAGTGTATTGGGTAGGCATGCAATGATTTTATGCGATGGCTATTGGGATTGTGTTTGTGTGATCATCAGTGGCGTCCCATTTCATGGAGGGTTTTTAAATATTCCAAAATTAAATTTTATAAAATTGACTGCCTTTTGTAAAAATCAGGTAGATTGAAAATATCGTGAAAACACTCGAATATTTCAACTTTTAAAAATCAGTATAATCACTTAATTGAAAAAAAAGTTCTAAAGCCCTCCATTTGGCGCATTGGAAGCTTATTGCGCACTTAGATTTCGTATTTGTTAACAAATGAATGTGATAAAATAAATAAAATAAATATTTAGATATCTTGAGTTGGTTCATTAATTCAAGGGACTCTACATGGTCCTCAACTCGGACAAACACCTAAACTTTTTATGGTCCTTCGAACCAGATCAAACCTATGTTTTCATGGTCTTCCCAATAAAGATCCAACTCTTTTCATGATCCTTCGAACCGGACCAAATATAATTTTTCATGGTCCTTCCAAAAAGGATGCAACTCTTTTCATGGTCCTACGACCTGATGAAACCTAAGTTTTCATGGTCTTTCCAACAAGGATTCAATTCTTTTCATGGTCTATCGAAACGGATGAATCTTAACTTTTCCTTGACCTTCCAAAAAGAATGCAACTCTTTTCATGGTCCAACGAACCGGAGCAAAGCTTACTTTTCATAGTCCTCCCAACGAGGATTCAATTCTTTTCATGGTCCTTCGAAACGGATTAATCTTAGCTTTCCATTGTCCTTCCAAAATGGATGCACCTCAATTCATGGCCTTACGACCAGATCAAACCTAACTTTTCGTGGTCCTTCCAACAGGTATCCAACTTTTTTCATTCAATTCTTTTCATGGTCCTTCGAAACGGATTAATCTTAGCTTTCCATTGTCCTTCCAAAATGGATGCACCTCAATTCATGGCCTTACGACCAGATCAAACCTAACTTTTCGTGGTCCTTCCAACAGGTATCCAAGTTTTTTCATGATCCTTCGAAACGGATCAAACTAAACTTTTCATGATCCTTCCAATTAGGATGCAACTCTTTTGATGGTCCTTCGAAACGGATCAAACCTTTCGTGGTGCTTCCGACAAAAAAGGAAGGACTCTTTTCAACTTTCAAGGTCATACAATTATTTTTCACGCCAAACAAGTTTTAATATAACTTAAAATGAACAAAATTGTTAGCCATCGTGCTAAAATTTCAGATTTCAGGACAGCAGTCCTGAAAGCTCCCTCGAATGTGTTTATTTTTCAAGATTCAGCGAGTACACTCACATCAGCGAATACACACACAACTCCGATTTGTGCATTCGATCATCTGTCGCAGTCGGCGATCGATGACGTATATTCGCTGTGTAGGTTTCTAGCAATGAAATCAATGTAATGATTCGACAATGATGTTGCTCACGGATCAGAAAAATATGAATTTTGGCTTAACATGACTTGATAAATACGAATTGGGTTTCCTCACCACAGTGATAATTAGGTTTCTACTCATGAGTGGCGGGTGACCAAGATAATGCTGAATATGAAAAAAAAACGAAAAAATGTTGAACCATTCTTAAGATACAACTAAGCAAATATTAAAAAAAAATATATAGATATCCTCTTCGGCGAGCCGCCACTGGCTATATATATAGTAGTGCGTATCAGCCTCGGTCGTTAGTAATTAAGCCGGGTGCGCTACATTATTGATGTCCACGGTTTATAATTATAAGGTGGTTCGACATCGGGCGAGCTGCAGGACGACAACATACGCGCGCATCAATTCGAGCCAGCCGAGTAGCAGTTCAGTTCAGTCCAGTCCACTCGCATAGCAGTCCAGTCCAGTTCAGTTCAGCGGCCATTCAGCAAACCAGCGAGAGAGTTCGCAAAAGCACTGCCGATAATTACAAGGGATGCGCACGTCGTAGTTGTGTGTTCGTCGTTGCATTTGCGTCCACGATAAATTTTAAATAGTTTATGCGCGACAATTGCGACGACGATGGCGCTGGCAATAGGGAAGTTGTTGGGGTCGACCACCCACGTATGCATAGCATGCACTCGCAGGAAACTCGCGGATTGTCTCTTTTGCAGCGAGCCAAACAAATCATAATCGCCGATGATTGCGTGTAAATAAATCTATTACCCACCTGCTTGATGGTGGGGAGCGAGGGGGTAGAGAATCGATTGCGAAATTACTCGTATTGCGAATATATATGAATGCTTCTCGGAAAAATAATGTTGGACGGAGAAAATAATTAAGAGGGAATAGAGACAGCTGATCGAGGATAAAACTAGTTATTTGTATCTTCGACAGGAGGCGTTTTAATATTTAATGAATTCAATATTTTATAATTTACAAATTTGTTTTCGCAAATAATAGAGGTTTTTAAATCTTATTTTGAAAGGAAAACTCTTTTTACGGAGGGCAAATCGCTTTTTGGAGTAACCGTTATGCCTCCTTTTCCCCAGTCTTACTGATTTTGAGCTAATATTCTCGTTGGTGTCGTTACATCGACAATTATGAATTATTTGCTTGAATTCTTGTCCGGTTTTTACCGAAAATTCTTGCGTGCCTGTCGAGTGCAGTGTTGAGATTAATAAAACATCTGCTGTTTTTTTTTCAATAACCGTCACTATGGGTTTAAGGGTTGTCTCATTCCGGATAACCGTTCCCTTCGCCAACATCTCACACGTTGCTTCTTGTCTCCCATATACTCGTGAGATCAAAAATCAGAGATTTTTAAACACGCAGCAAGATCGTAGAAACGACATATACCAATTGATATGTCTCCTAGACAACCTGAGACACGTCGCAGACACTATAGTTGCGTAACAGCCTAGTAGTGCGGCGAGTAGGCGCTACTAGACATTAAGATAGACATTAAGATGCTGCCTAGTTTCGTCAGGTTGAAAGGAGATAGGAGTTAAAAAGGATTAAAAACAGTTGATCAAAGGTACAAGACTCCTCCTTATTTTACAAAAAAATCTTTTACGATTCGCAAATTTGTTTCCTTGCTTAACAAAGGTTTTCTTTTTTGTTGATTTTTAGTGTGGATAAGAAAAATTGTAGATATCATTTTAAAATTCTAAACCTACTGGTCATGAAGTTGCCTAGTTTTCTTAGGTTCAAAGCAGAAAACGGTTAAGAGCGAATCCAAATAGCTGATCGAAGAAAAATAACTTTCACTTTCGTCAATATAAAGATATTGACGAAAGTGAGCATTTTTAAAATAATAATGGTTATTTTATGAGTAACAAATGTGTGTCCATAAATAACAGTTGTGTGGCTTTGATACAAAAGTCAAGGCTACAACAAAGAAAATTATCTGGTTTTCTTTGCTGAAAAGGCGAAATGATATAATACAAATAGCTGATTGTGGAACCGGTAGTACCTTAAACCAGCAAAAGAAGGCGTTTCAAATTAAGGAAACACCTAAATGTGATCTATGACAATTAGCAAATAGGTTCACTATGAATAACTATTTAATCATCTTTGATGTAGGTTAAGATATAAGATTTGGCAGATTTTATAATAAGACTCACACTGTAGTATATAAAGTTGCCAACTTTCCTTGGGTCGCAATCTCTCTTCATCTTCTTCTTTCATGCCCTACAATTAGACATTGTCATTAGACTCAATATCACGTGCGTCCTTGGTTCAACATTGGTACCATCGTTTTGGTGGTCTTGTTCTTCTTTTTTGTGGGAAATTTGTCCTCCTCCTTATTCAGGACTTGGCAAAGTGTGGAGTGCGAGATCTTATATATACCGATACCGGGAATCGAACCCGGAACCTCTGCGTTACCACGTTAGTGCGTAACCACTACGCCACGCACCCCATTATCAAACTACTTTTATTCATTAATTAATAATTCCTAAAAATAGAAAACTCCTTTAGCATAGTCAACGCAGTATACTCCTTATACATTCCTTCTTGTCTATATTCTTAAAAAAACTGATATTAATTGTTTTTAATGGTCGGTTCATAAATAAATAAGTCAGTACTGTGGTAATTTACAGATTTAAGGTTACGAGTCTAAAACAATGGCACATAAAGTTGCCTAATTTCCTTCGAATGGATAGCAAGCCAAACAACAGAATTATATCTTTGATTTTATCGAAATAAAACACAATAAAAATCCCATTACTACACGGACTTTCATAAAGAAACAGCCGATTCTTAACAATTTCAAGAAATCAATCAATTTTTCATTTCCCTTATTTGTATTTCACCGATTTTTCCATCTGTTTGCATACAACTCGACGGAAGCAAAGCATACACACATTTAATTACTACTTTGTCGCACTAGCAGGACGATAAAACCAGGAATATCCTCCATTCTGCCACTGGGGACACTGAATTATTTCCACCATATTTTCGTATCTTCTAACTGCAAGGGACAACACAACAAACACGCGCCGATTAAAAATTTCTACTCTCGACCGTCGCTTGTCCATTCCTACATAAATAATTGACAAACAAATGACTTCATTGTTTCGACGTTTTTTTTCGATTTCTTTTTTTCTTCCTTTCTTCCTCTTTTTGTGTGTTTTTATCGCCAGCGAAGGTAATTAGGCAAACGGAGGACAATTAAAGACGCGTTGCGTGTTTAATATTTAAGTGCACGCATATCAAACGTGAACAATTTTGGGGGGATGTGTGGGAAATGGAGAGAGAGAGAGAGAGAACAAAAAAGTATATTTCGGAATATTTGTCGAGGACTTGATGACAAAACGCTGACATGCACATATTTGTCGTCGGAATCCGTCGTAATTAGAATTAGGAGAGTTTACGTAAATATGAAGTATGTGAAATTATCGATGGTTATTTTTGGGGGTGGAATTAAGAATTGAGTAATTATTTAAGTGATAGCATAAACAATGAAAATGGGAAAAAGAAAAGGGGTGAATGTGTTAATGTAATATCGATAGTTTCGTGACAAATAAAGTAATTAGTGTCTGTTTTATTAATAGGTTTAATATTTTGTTATTTTACGTAATGTGTAGAAATATTTATAGTAATAAATTGGACAAAGGTTAATAATAGATTTATTTATTATTATTCAATGATTCACTTTAAATTTTTATAACGACCTAATACTTCAAGTAATAACAACTCTAAGACTGGCAAGTACAAGAATCTTTAGTTTTTCACAGTTTGATACATGTAAAGAACAAAAATTTCCACGATTTTTCATTTTCACTTGAAATTATACCTCAATGTTAAAGAAATTCATTGCAAATTTCTTCGTTTACTAAAATCTACAACTAAATAAATACTGGATTAACACCAGGAATGTAGGCAATGCAATATATGCAGATTTTTTTGCCCACTTCTCTCGATCATTTAAATAATTCGGATATCCTTCTCTTTAATTGTTTTTAACAGTCCATTGCTGCATTTGTGGACAAATCTAATACTGGCAGGAGCTAGAATATTTAATAAACTGACATTTACCAAAGTTTGTAATATTTATGTTAATGCAATCCTAAAAAAACGAAAATTATGTAGTGCAAGAAAAGTTTCTATGACTTTTATCTTGCAATTGTAAATATATACATAGCTCTGAATCAGAGAAATTCATAAACAATCTCATTGATCATTTGAATATACACCTAGGTATATATTAAATCGTAAAAATTGGGAACAACTCCTAACTTAAATCCTGCATTTGTTGAGAAATCCACAACTGTCAGTTTTAAGAATATTAAGTAAACTGACATTTGCGAAAATTCAGCATATTGTAGAATTTTCGTTAATATAATTTCCAGCACATTTCGTTGTTATTCGTGATTTTCTACTTCAATAATAGAGATTTTAATAGAAAATACCTTAATTCATTAGAAGAAACCATAGAATAATTAATTGAAATAGGAAAGTGTAAGGTCATAGGCAACCCAGTACTCACACAATGCTACTTCTGTCAATGCTTATAATATCCTAGTTTTTAAAGTCCTAAGGCTATATTTGTTAAGTAATCTAAGATTGTCAGGTATTAGAATATTTAATGAACTAATATTTATCCGAAATTGAGATAGATATGATAATACAAACTGAAATAGACGTCAATTGTGTATGGTATAAAAATTGTCAACAAATATTCCTCTCCTCCAAAGAAAATATCGCAATAGCAGTAAAATATATCAAAAAATGATTAAAACTGAAAAATTTAACATAATTAAAATTAATTCCTTAATATGTGAAGCTCTAAGTCGTAGGCAACCTTGAATACACACTTATTCTTGGCTACTTAAGTTAGTTCTTTTAAAAAATCGTCGTTTAATCCAGAGAACATATCGCAATATCAGTAAAATATATCAAAAAATGATTAAAACTGAAAAATTCAACATAATTAAAATTAATTCCTTAATATGTGAAGTTCGAAGTCGTAGGCAACCTTGAATACACAGTTATTCCTGGCTACTTACGTTAGTTCTTTTAAAAAATCGTCGTTTAATCCAGAAAACATATCGCAATATCAGTAAAGTATATCAAAAAATAATTAAAACTGTAAAATTAAACATAATTAAAATGAATTCCTTAATATGTGAAACTCTAAGTCTTGGCAACCTTCAATACACAGTTATTCTTGGCTACTTAAGTTAGTTCTTTTAAAAAATCGTCGTTTAATCCAGAGAACATATCGCAATATCAGTAAAGTATATCAAAAAATGATTAAAACTAAAAAATTAAACATAATTAAAATTAATTCCTTAAAATGTGAAGCTCTAAGTCGTAGGCAACCTTGAATACACAGTTATTCTTGGCTACTTAAGTTAGTTCTTTTAAAAAATCGTCCTTTAATCCAGAGAAAATATCGCAATATCAGTAAAGAATATCAAAAAATGATTAAAACTGAAAAATTAAACATAATTAAAAATAATTCCTTAATATTTGAAGCCCTAAGTCGTAGGCAACCTTGAATACACAGTTATTCTTGGCTATTTAAGTTTGGTCTTTAAAAAAATCGTCCTTTAATCCTCTATAACTACCACTTTTATTAACACATTTATAAAATTAATAAAAACTATCACAATATCAATATTAATTTATACATGTATCAAGTTGCGAAAGCGTAGGCAACTCAAACTCCACATTTGCTAACCCGTTTACTAAGAAAATGACTATTTCCTTGAAAATATTAGACTTAAAGAAGTAATTTTCAACTTTTCGAATCAATGTATATTCAACTGAGCTCACCAAACCATAGAATTATAAAACCACAATCGATATTTCAATATTTTCCGCAACAAAGTTCCCCAATTAAACCATTACACCGGAGAAGATGAAATTATAACTGTTTGCGGTGAATATTAATGCGACTGTCTTGTGTGTCTTGTGTACGTGTTTGTTCAAAGTTGGCAGAGTTCGTTAAAGTGCTTCGTCGAATATTCATCGTCGATCGAATATACATCGGTGTGTATAATATGTGGCTATACAGTAGACACTTTGTATACTTTGTCATCGCGACTCTTCATCGCTACTCTTTCAGCCGTTTATATATTCATCGAGTTGGTAAAACTTTTGCCGCATCAAATCCGTTAAATCGACCGCAAATCACACACACACTCGTTGCCCTCCACTCGCCAGACAACACGTCCGCCTTCTCTAACGATGAGCCAACCCTTTTTTGCATATCGTCTTTGCCTTCCTGCCTCCTTGTCACTTCGACGCCCGTTGCCCGGCGCCTCCACCAACGCCGAACTCTCTCTGGAAAAACATATGTATGTCGTCCGTCAACGTCGGCGTCGTCGCCCGCTGCCTTACTAATGATTCCTGATGATTTAATTAATAATGTACGAGCGTGCATGTGCGCTCGCGACTTGTGCATTTGACGACTGACTGCAATTACATGTGTGCATATTCATATTTTCTATACAAAGTGTTTACACATTTCTTTATTTGTTGAATATATTTACTATTTTCCAATGAGACATAAATAAACATTCACATAAATAAAGGTTAGGTTAGGTTAGGTTAGGTTAGGCTAGGTTAGGTTGTTTTTTATATCAACGGGTTTTGCAAGTTACAAATTTTTAACTTTTGAAATTTTGAATTAAACATAATCCCATAATTTTAAAGAAAATTTAAGGATGTTCAGCTTGAGATTGAAATAATTTTTGGAATATTGTTATTTGCATTTAGATTTTCCGGAAAAAAATTTTGTCAAACAATGAAAAATGCTTAATACAGTTTTTTTTTTCGCGTGATTACAATTCATTTAAAGGGATTTGTTTTAGTCGTCATGGCTTCATATTTAATTTCCAAATCATGCGAGAAATTACAAAACGATACTAGTGTGTAAAATACTACGAAATAAATACATCGATAAATTTTAAAATTGAAAATCACATAAGGATGTGAGGATGACAGATATGTAAATTGTATTTATGTTTGTGTTCCTTTCACGGCACGCAGATAATGTGTTTGAACGCCAGGCAGCCAAGCAAAGCATTATATAGCTACGTGTTGACATTCGTCCTGACATGCACCTAGATAGCAAAGTCGTCGATGTCGTCGTCACCGTCGGCGAATGAAGACGTCTCCATCGCCTGCGCATTGCCCACGTCCACACTTTTTGCTTTCTTTGCTCACTCACTCGATGTTTGAAAATCGTTAAACGATTTGCCCCGAAGCCACCACAAACGACTGCATTAATACATTAAACTGACATCAAATCGACAAACTGCGCTTAGGGTTTTTATTTCTTCTTTGCTTTTTTTACTATAAACTGTTAAACGTTTAATTTTTCTATAGTTTTATATTTTTTTCACTGGGAATTTCATGTTGAAATGTAGAATTGATATAGATATGAAGCATTAAAATTATGTGAGGAAATATCATGTGCTACATGCTACGACTGGCAAACATGAATATTTTGCAATATTTGAAAATATTTAATAACAAAACAAATATTCATTCATTAAAGAGGAGAATATTCACCGAACACTTAATTGCTGCGATTTTTAAGAGAAACTATTTGAACTGTCGAATCGGGATTTGTACTAGCTAAAAGTATACGCTATCGTGTATATTATTAATGAATTTTATGATCAAATTTTAACAATTCATAGAGTTCTATAGACGTTTACGAATTGACGTAAAAACTACCCAAAACATAATTAATGGCGTTTTCTCAAAAATCATCTGCCCCAAACAATCAAAACTATTACAAAAGTAGATAAAAGAAGTATTATAAAGAAAGATCCAGACTTTGTGTATAGCCGATTTTGAAGATTTCGATTTTTGACAAAATTAGGAGCGTATGAACGTTCGGATTTCTAAGAAATGCGTTCTTAAAAGGCCCATGAGACAAAAATTAACTCTCGAAACAGAAAAGTCTTATGAGAAAGACTAGATAATTATGTATGCAATGACCACAAACAACTGTAAGTTCATCGGTTGAATGGTTTTCGAAAAATCGCGTTTGAAATTTTCTTTTTGACAAATCAATTTAATCCATACATTACTATTGGTTTAATAACATAGTTATATCTTGGAAATTTTATTTGAAACTTACATCTCACATTTTTAAGACAACAAAATTGTAAGTAAATCAAAAAATTGGAAAACAAAATGACAAGATGTATTTAACAAGAAGTAACTAACTTGAATGAATTCAGGACGATTTATCGATGCTTTATTTACTTAAAACGTAATTAAATATGTGGGATTTATTGCACCACAATACATGAAATGAAATAAGTAAATGATATAATGAGGAGATCCAGGTGGAGACGGCAGCTGGAGACGATCGGCTCGCACTGGTCGTCGGGGCAGGTCGTGGATGACGTCGGAGTGGTCGGTGGAGACGGCTGGTGAGGTACTCTGTGTGGACTCTCGGAGACGGTGGACTCTCTGGTGGCGGCAACTGATGACGGACTCGATGTTGGTGGACTTCGATGTCGAACTGGCTTGGACTGACTGAGTAACTGAGTGACTGTGTGTAAAACTGGATGATGGTTTCGAATTGTCGACTATATATAGCAGGTGGAAATGCTGTCGCAACCATTTCTTTAGTTCGTCCCAGCGGAACACGTGGTCGCGATCTCGCTGCGGCGTGTCGATTTTGAGGTTTCAGCATTTTCGATGTTTAGTCTTGGCGGATGCTGATTACGAACTGATTATAGTTTGTTGATGTTAATTGTGATTGTGGTTTGTTGATCTTACTATTGTTTGTGCGACAATGGATTGACCGCCACAAATCTTTATAAAAGCCAACTACAAACAACAAAAAAACCACTTATTTACAACTAATTTTATGGTAAATTGATTTTAAAATATTCTATACAATCTGTAAACAAATATAGGCAAAAACCAACAAGATACAAAACCAATTTTAAAATAATTAAGCGTTTCCTCCTTAAAAATTTGCATGTAATCCGAAAAAAAAAACATAAAAACAAAGGAAAATTCTACTATCATGACCTAATGCTAATAATTTTGCATTGTTGAATAACCACGGAAAATTTCCGAAAAATACCTAATCACTGTTATCGCCCACTAAAACATATTTACATAAAATTCCACACGTGCAGGTATTTCAAATTGAGAGCAGCATTGATTTCAGGCAATTTCTATGCCTCCAACCGCGCTTATCGCATTCTACACCTCATTTTATCGCACCAAATGCCAAATAAATATGCTTAAAATCTACACAAACATGTAAAAATTCCACTGAAAATAATGTTAAATGCGACAGGCACAATTATTCGTAAACTTAACAGATCAATTTGGAATTTTAAAATATTTAAATAAATCAAATAAACATTGCATAATTAGTAAATTAGCAAATCAGAAAATCAACAATCTAGTATCATACAGTCGTCGACCTCGACATGTTTTGCGAGTTGAAAGAATTACGTTTTGACCATTTATGACTTGACGCAAATTGCAAATCGACGATTAGTGGTTTAGAGGTAATTAAGATGAGTTTTTTCTTATCTAATTGTAAATCTCGTTGTTTGAAGTGTTTAATTTATGGACGGATACGAATTTTCTATGATGTTGTTAGGTTTACATATAGATTTGAGTTTTAAAAAAGACGAGAGTATGGACTATCTACATCATGAACAGTCCTCGTTCTGAATTCTATCTCATTTTGTTGTATTAAAAATTTCATCTCCGCTGCTTGTAGTTTATTTCCTGCTGTCCTTAATAGCGTCCAGATTTCGCACCCGTCGTGTTGTATTTCATCTACTACGTATTTATAGGATTCTACTTATTCAAGCTGTATTACTTCTAAGGTAACCTTCAAGTATCCCTTTTCCTCGATTACCATTACCTTAGTCCTTTCTCTGTGAATGCTCATTCCTCTGTGTTTCAGTATGTCCAGAGATGCACTAATCCTTCGAGCTCCTCTCCATTTCTTGCGATGACAACGACGTCGTCAGCAAATAAATAAATGCTTTTTTTCTTTTACTATTTCTTTATTGTTTACAAAATATATAGTGCAGAACATAGGTGTGTGCTGATATTTTGTTATCTCTAATAATATTTTCGTAACGTGTTATCCGCCTTAGCGGTTTGGATGCGATAGCTTGTTTATCTCCTTTAGGGATCTTGATTGGTTTGTT
Organism: Mimaenictus wilsoni; assembly: GCA_027575185.1. Lineage (NCBI taxonomy): Eukaryota > Metazoa > Arthropoda > Insecta > Coleoptera > Staphylinidae > Mimaenictus > Mimaenictus wilsoni. The sequence goes on from JAODAC010010374.1 coordinate 13,202, forward strand.
TATTTAATTATTACAAGTTTTACATTATTTCTACCTCATAGCTGGGCGCAATAAATAAATGCTTAGGAGGTGATGGAGTGAGTCGTCAGCAAATGCTCCTGACGCTGTCTTCATGTTCCAATTTCCGATATATACTTCCCTGGTCTGTTGTTCGCCCCCTCTTAACGCCTCATTCATAAATACTATAAATTACAATAGACAGATTCCTGTTATCTTTTTATCGCTAACTCCTCTCTCCTTCATAATTTTCCATAGCTGATTTTTGGGCACCTTGTCAAAGGCTTTTTCTAGACCAATGAATGCCATATATATGTTCCTATAGTGTTTACACCTTTTTACACTTATTCGCTTAAATGGGTATATATATACACATACAATAAAACATACAGGATGCTTCCTCCCCTTCTAAATCGATTTTGTGTCTCATGTAGAGTTGTTTCAGGTTTCCTTCTTAATTTTTCCTCTACTATTTGTTCTTATATATTGCAGCACTGGTGACTGTTATGTCCTTGTAGTTGCTACATTCCTGTACCATACCTTTCAACGAAATGTCGAAAATCGGTCTTTGATATTCATAAACAACTTCTTTGATGTTCCACCTTGAGTGTTATGAAATGACATAGCGCATCCTGATACTAAAAGAAAATGATTTCGCATTACGTTTATTTTTGATTGCTATCCGCGTATGTGTGATGCTTGTATGAGTCAGGAAAACGCCTCAGTAAAAAAACCTTAAAGGGTTAAATACAAAATAAAAAATTGCCTCAAATCTCTCAAGTTGAAACAAATCACACTTTTTAAAGAAAGTACCGTTAAAATGTGATTGTTAATTTCAAGTTTTCTTCTTAATTTTTCCTCTACTATTTGTTCATATATATTGCAGCACTGGTGACTGTTATGTCCTTGTAGTTGCTACATTCCTGTATCCTACCTTTCAACGAAATGTCGAAAATCAGGACTTTGATATTCATAAACAACTTCTTTGATGTTCCACCTTGAGTGTTATGAAATGACATAGCGCCACCTGATACTAAAAGAAAATGATTTCGCATTACGTTTATTTTCGATTACTATCCGCGCATGTGTAACGCTTGTATGAGTCAGGAAAACGCCTCAGTAAAAAACCTTAAAGGGTTAAATACAAAATAAAAAATTGCCTCAAATCTCTCAAGTTGAAACAAATCACACTTTTTAAAGAAAGTACCGTTAAAATGTGATTGTTAATTTCCGAGATATAGGTCCCCAAAAAAGCTCTAAGCTCGCATTCGCCAGCTTACTCTAAGGCAAGCGCGTGTTTAGAAGTTTTTCTGCAAAATCTTACAAAAAGAACTGATCATATTTATAGCATCAGAAACACGTTTTCGAAGGCCAATTAAAACATTTTCTTGTTTTGTTACAGTGTCAACAATGTGGAAAATCCTTCAAACGATCGTCAACTCTATCTACACATCTTCTAATCCATTCTGACACACGACCATATCCGTGTCAATTCTGTGGAAAGAGATTCCATCAAAAATCGGATATGAAGAAGCATACTTACATCCATACCGGTAAGTTTCGTTTATAGTAACGCCATCTAATGTTAGGTAGCTTTAAACGATTACTTCCTATTTAATTATGAAAGATATAAAGAGAAACACGGCGAACAAGATGAACGATGAAATTTAAATTTGAAGATGAAGTTTTAATTTCAAAAATGATCTTTAAAGCAACGCCATCTAGTGTTTCATAACTCGTTAACAGTGATTTCCACTTTTATTATAAATACTAAATGTATTTATAAATATTTATACCAAGAAAAACAATGGATTTAACAATCTAAACGTTTCAAACCTAAAAGTAGAGTTATTTAACAGATACAACTTGACATTTCAAGCTATTCTATGCTAGGTGGCGCTAAAACCACCTAACATCGAAAAGCTGCAAATAATAGCTGCAAAACGACGTAATTGAATAAGAAACATTCGGAATGCCGTTAATTTGATGCCGTTTTGGCGTTTATTACTTTATACAGCTGAATGCAAATGAAATATCTCCACACGTCGCGCAGTTAAAACGCACCAATGCACGTCTAATTAATTAGAAAGTCGATGATATCGCAACATAATAAAGCAGGCGTACATCTGGCACTCAAAACGCCATAGTTAATTAATTCTTATTTCAATAAATTACCATCATTTGCAGCAATATATTATTGAATTCCCACCATCGGGGAAAAAAAGTTTGAACTTTTGATTTGAATGAATCTGTTGGGGAGTTGTAAAGTTTGACAAAGCGTTCCTTTATTTGTCGTATAATGGTTGGCTGGTTGGAAAAGTTTCGATCATTGAGGTTAGGGAGGTTAGGACAGTTTTTGAATGATCATTATCTAGCCTAATACAGTGTTATTATTATCTGCTTCGGACACTGGCTTTGAACACCCTTCGGATAATTTTCCAATCGCGCACCGACGATCACGTGAATTATTCATGCTACTTCGAAAACTTGCCCCGGATTCGACTTATCGGAGCGATTCCAGGGCCTCCCAGTCATGCACAACGACACCACATACGTACATCGAAGCCGTTAATTATTCACGCGGTCTGCATGAATTATATCTGAGATTATAAGTGCTTCTATGCTTTGCTATCAAATGGTTAATATTTGAAGCATAATGATTTTAGAGACATTTGGGAAATTGGATAGAGGGATGATACGACGATATGAATTAATAAATGTAGAATTATTTTGATTTAATAAATTTAATAATAATGCTACTAAATATTGTTAAGGACGTTTATATGACGTTATAGAATCGTGTATAAAAAAGCTTTAATTTTTTAATGTAATAATTGAAATTATGATATTTTTGTTTCATCAAATATAACAGTATCGATACTATTGGAATATAGCAGTGGTCTCTCCTTCTTAGTAGTAGCCTTTTTTTATTATTATTTTATTTTCAATTTGATTGTATACATCTACAACTACTGACCACACTAATGACCGCAGTACTCGATGCCTAGATAAAAGGAAGTCATACAATGATCATGAAAGTAACAATATATATAATCAACAACCTTTTTCTACCACATAGTGGTGTAAGGGATTAGTAACTTTCTCCCGGCCCGATCCGGTCTCGCTACTCTTTGTGCATATGGGTGTTTTCCGGGGACCGTTGGAAGCGAATCGCTCAACCTTCGTTCGCGTTTTTACCGCGAAGTCAGGAGTTCGCGGACGGCGCCGCAACCGCTTGTTGAGTGGGAGACCATGTGGTCACCCATCCAACGCCCAGCTACGTCCGACGTTGCTTTACTGCGGTGATCTAACCAGTACCGAACTCCACAACGCGCTTTGAAAATAATATAAATTTAAAACAGAATATAATGATTTAGTAAATGGTATAAAATAATTAATAATATTGCTATCTAGGGTGGAGAAGGGGTGAAATGTTATTCTCAAGTTTATTATAAAAGATGTTACAAATACAAAGCGAAACATGTATTTTTAGTGAAGGATCGAAGAAAACGCCCCACCGAAGTGAAATTTGATTGTTATGGGCAAGGGGTGTCCCTTTGAATGAGAAAAAAAAAGACATATGGGCACATACGTTTTTAGAAGGGCTAATTTAAACCTTAAATGTTCATTAATAAAGTAATATTGATTATTGAAAATTTAAGCGCCACCGCTCAAGTTATATAACTGAAAATAACAGTTCCAAATGTAGTAATTTAATAAGTAGTAAATAAGGAGTAAATAATTGGTAAATATTTAAAATCCTTATCATAGACTAGTGAAAAAATAGTTATAGATAACGGAGAACATACCGAAAATTGCACGAGTCGAATACTTCAGCTAATATAATTTTTTTTTAAATATAAACGAAAAAGAGTGAGAAACTTCAAACTATGTATAAATACGCGTTCAAATTCAGTCCTTATAAAATATAAAATAAGATATCGAGATAGTATTAGAAAAAAAATAAGTTAGGCAAGATTATATATTAACGCTATCTAGTGTTTTGCCACATTGATAAGTTTTTATCAAAGACTGTATGAAAAATATCATGAAAAAGCCCGCTAGGATAGCTTAGTGGTACCATCTCGGGGTATGTAACATCTGATATAGTATCACACCGGCGGACGAGGTTCGAGTCCTCGGGACGGGCACCTCTTTGTGTATGAATTATGCAGACACGTTACCACATATTCACCCACACTCACCCACACTCACACACACTCACACATTTCTACAAAGCACAACATTCTACATACTATTCAACACTTCACATACAAACATACACAACATTAACACCTATCAAATATCAACTATCAACAACAACAAAAATATAACACAATCACAATAATAAAACCACAAAATGAAAACCTCAATGGTCGACAGTTAAACTGTTCAGAATCTTATAGAATGATTTTAGAATGATCTAACTTCTACTTCTAGACTTCTAACTACGACTACTTCTAACTTCTAGAGTTGCACCTAGAGTCAAATCGCCAAAAACATCACGATTCTAGGAGGGCCTCGGTCCTCCCTTAGCTCAAAATGGCGACGCCAATGATTTACCATTTATAACATTTTCTGTAACTCTACAATATTTAATTCGTTTCCGCAGTAGTGGGGTTCTGCCCAATACAGAATAATTTACATTACAAAAGACACGTAAACCAATTTTCTGTACGGTATATTAAAGGTTCCACATACAGCAGGTTTCATGTATTATTAAAAGTGCATTACAAAATGAAGCAACTGTGAAAAGTTATTCTCCATTTGATTATGAAGTATATAATGTAAAATATAGTGACGTTAATGAACACAAAACTAGACAAAGAATATATTCATAATGTAATAAGAAACATTTTATAATAAGAAACATACCTATTTTTTATACAGTCTGAAATTTATTAAACAAAAAACACCCTTACAGACCATAAAACATTTTTGGTATTTAAAATTCTAATCGATTTCAAATAGTGAAGGGCATAATGGGATTATAAAATTGAACGAATAGAATCGAATATTACAAGAAAAATCAAAATACCTATACCAAAGAACCAAATTCAAGAAACAGATGTTACAAAATATAAAACTAGATACGAGAAATTAATTGAATAATACGAGATAATTTAAGATGCACATTTGTTATAACAGTGCCATCTAGTGTTAACGTCATTGCTACTAGTTATTTTCAAATCGGTTATTAACATATCATTAAAAACAAGATTAACAACATATTACACAGTTCTATACGCTTTTTAAAAATTTAAGCGTCTTCTAGCGTAAATGGAAGTTTCAAACACGATAATTTAATATCCTACTGTTGTCAAAAATAACGACATTTAAATGTATCAATCGATATACAGATAGAAATAAATAAAACTTTAATTACGTAATAATAAGAAGTATGGAATATATTCACAACGAATTTATACATGTAATTAAAGGATAACCAGTAGTAAAACGGAGAAACAGAATATGATACAGACGTTTGGACATATTTACCAACTAGATACTCGCCGAAACACGCAGCGAAAAATTTATGAACAACTCTCAGTGACCGTATCCTATCGATAGTAATCATCAGGCCCGTCCGTGTGTGCCAGTCGATTATAATCGTGCCGGTCGAGCGATTGATTCCGTCGATTATCCCCCTTTTCGTGCTGTCCACGATACACCAGAAACTGATTCCTCTTATGTAACGCATAGCGGTCATCGTCGATGAACCGGAGCTTCTTAAACGTCATATTCAAATCGCAAGTACCCAACAACCTTGGATCCCGTCCGCCATGCGGTCCCGAGCTACGCTGATGTGGATGCCTCGTTCTCTTATCAAACGTCTCCTGGCACTCCCGTTCGGCGATTTTATTCGCGACAAACTGTCGAATCGGCGACACGAAAGCCGAACGTTGCTGAACTGATTCCGAACGTGGCTTCCACCTCGCCCAGTACTTCTCCTCCAGCTTGGCAATGTCGAGAGTTTTATGTCGATCCTTCGCCGAGGGATTCTGCTGGGCACGCGTCGAATTCACCGGCGGCGGCGGTGGTGGGATGAAGGAGAAGAGTGGCGGTGGTGGCGGAGGTGCCGGTGGTGCCGGTGGTACGCGTAGAGCTTGACAGGATTTTTTACGAGGATGCGTGCGTTGTGATTGCAGTGGTGCGGCTAATATCGGGAGTGGTTGGGAGTATTGGCGTTGCTGCTGCTGTTGCGACGACGCCGAGAGATGATGGTGATGCTGTAATCGCGGGGCGGTGGCCGCGCGCGATTGATGCTCGCCGCGGGAGCGATAGGGGGCGATGCTGAGTGGTGGCGGCGTGGGCGCTGAGGGTGTCATGTGCGAGTATGGCGTATGGGGCGTGTAGTATGCATCACCACGGCCGTAACGCGACGCAAAGCCACGATGTGCGTCCATATTTCGAATTTGGCGCCTCGCAAAGGGACGAGGAATTATTAATTACGTTAGCTTCACTTTGATTTCGTACGTTCCAACTGACATTTTGACTGGCCAACTGTCACAATTCGTATATTTTATAAAAAACAATCATATTTACGCATTCACAATTCAAGCAAAATCATCATAACCTCTTATTATTGGACCATCCAAACATTTTTAGCCTCTCAAAGGTTTCAATCATAACCACCCTGAAGTTCTAAGGTTAAGTTATGTCTATGAAGTTCTGATAACCTCTCTGAAGTTCTAAGGTTATGTTAATAAGAAGCTCATAATCAGTTTAAACTCTTTCAAAGAATCAACCAAGAATTACTTCTACTAGATTTGGTTAGCTTAACTACTTTAGTAGCAGGTTTCAGACTGTTTTGTTATTAGAATAACAGTTGTTTCCGGATTGCATTATACAAAAACGTACCTTCGATTAAGATTGCACCCTTGAATATTTTCCTCCTGAGGTCCCCAGTTTGTCACGCTTCTGAGCACGCTAATAAAGCGAATAAAAAAGAAGGCAGAAACAACTGTGATGAACAAATGAGCTGCGGGCAGACGCGTGGCAGGCGTCATGCCCGACCGGAAGTACGCCGTGCTTCGCACTACTACTTCATTACCGGCTTCTCTTTCCAGACGGACGCGTCCGATTCGCCGCGTGGCGAGTGTAAAATAACCGTCGCCAACTTCATAGCTATTTAACGCCATGCTATTTTCGTGTAATTAAAGTTTAATATGCTACCTTCTTTTTATTAATATCTATCAATTCTATAGCAACATTAAATATATTAGAACATTCAATATTCTATACGGTGTTTCTATGAATCTCTGGAATAATGAATTGATGAGAAAAAGGACTTTAGATTGAACTTGAGAAAAGAATTTAACTCGTCAAACTTTGATTAATCCGAACTACACCTTATATCTACGGGCTGTTTCACGAAGTCGTATACAAAAACTTCGATAAATGAAAATATTTAGAAGAATCGTCAATTATCATGACATTTACAACAATAATGGCATTTTTGTATTAATAATGACAATGAAAATTTCTTTTGTATTTTTTTTCATTAAAAAGGTTTATATGTATTTATTATCGAGATTGCCTATCTTAGGATTTATGCTAACTTCACATCTAAATCATTGCCCACATTATACTACATTTTGTTGCCTAGTAGAGGGTATGTTAAACTAATTTTCATGCTAGAAATAACTTGGAATATTCGCAACAATCTCAATTATTATTAAACGTGCTAAATCGACTTATTTTCATGAAAAAAAAGTCGTTTTAGCACATTTAGAAATCGATAACTTCTGAACCAATGTCAGAAATTAACATGCGATTTCCGAACGTTTAGCAAATCATCACCAAATTATATGAGAAATACATGTTTAGATTTGCTAAATCGACTTATTTTCGCGAAAAAAAGTCATTTTAGTACATCGAGAGATTAATAGTAGCATCGGTTCAGAAACTAACATGTGATTTCCGAACTTTTGGAAATAATCGACAAAATACATGAGAAAAACGTGTTTGGATGTGCTAAAGTGTAAAATTACAAAAATGTCCCCTGCTAAAAAATTAAATAGCCAAGCTTTTGTTTGAATAATATCAATCTCAACGTATTTTGCAAGATATTCAGGCAAACATATATTTGTATGTATTTTATATGTAAATATCTATCCCAGAATTTATGCTGACTTCACATGATATATCTATTCATTTTAAGGTATGTTAAGTTACTTGTAACTCAGAAAATTCGTATTTAGAGAATATATCATTAGTATATGTTTATAGAGAGTTCTACAGGGTGTTTCACAAAATTTCAAAACTTGAATCATAAACATCCAAAGATATACGCATGAACTATAGAATTCTACCTTATTACTCAGAATTTCTGTACAAAGAAATCTTTACATATATTTCTCATAGAAAATGCTTATATCAAGATTGATGCGAACTTAACGATATTTACCTACAATTTACACACATTCTCAGAATCAAACTAAAATGTGTCGGATTTTAGATAACGGTTTATAAAAGTAGTTTGTATCCCAGAATAGAATATTTCTATTTCCGCTCGACCTTATACAAGGTGTTCTACAGGCTATTGCTCAAAAACTTCAATAGCTGAAGGAGCCAAAAATAATTTCATCACTATCCTGACATCTGGGTATTAAGAATAATCAAGAAATGTTTTTCATGAATTTTCCAAATCATGATCTTTTCTATGGAAATTCTATCCCAAGATCAATGCTAACTTCACATTACACATCTAAATTTTCAATTTCACGTATATTAAGTGTGTTTGTAAAGGCAAACATTTATTATCAGTATCATACACCCCCTCGATTTCTATTCCATCTTATACAGTGTGTTTTATCGGGCATTATACAGGGTGTTTCAAAATATTTTAAAAAAACAACGACCTCAAAAGAAAACAACTATCTAAGCATTTACATATGAATAAGCCCAGTCACAGACATATCTTAGCAAATTTAATTGCGCATATTTTCATACAATACGATCATCAAACCGATGAATTGACAACGCATGAAATCTCATCGCAAAGCGCAATGCAGCACGCGTGCGTACTCGACAGTCACATACTCATCGCATCGTTATGAACGGCCGAACAGAATCACTTCATGTCGCATTCGCGTCGTAATTCAAACGCACATCACACAAAATCGTTCTATTATGATGCGAGTGTTATATGACTGACGATTGACGACATGTCGATGCTTTCTTGTTGCGCTGTGGCACATGCGCAACGCACGCATGCTGCGAGAGAAAGATGTGTCTTCGTGTATGTGTGGATGATGATGATGATTATGATGGGCCCGATGGTAAATGTCACTTGGAGCGATTTGAATGCGGGTCGTTGGCAATAAAACATCGGCAGGCGCGCTCGCAATGTTTAACAGCCCACGGGAGATATTCGCAATGCGCGTGCCAATCATCTATCGTTTCTATTGAATTACGCTGCGCTTTTTTCCTCGCATTTTTTGTGTTTGTTTGTTTTGTCTTCTGCGAGGAAGCGCACGCCGGCGATAACATACAACGTGTAATTTGACGCATTTGAAACGAGCGAAAATGCAGTTATTTAGTGGTGGAATAATCAAATTGATTTAATTTGAATCAATTTAGGCGATTGAGTTATTTTCTATGGCAATAAATTGCCCGCAATTGCAATAATTATACGTGTGCTTTGCAAATTATTTTTCGCTTTGCACATTATTCGCGCTTAATGTGCCCAACAATTCTATTCAATTCCTAGACAAACATTAGTTTGCTTTTGTATTTCTAGTTTCTTGTTTTTAGTTCAAGTGTTTTTTTTTTTAAATATGTAATTTGTGTTATTTCAACTTGCACCATTAAATAGAAAAGCATCATTTCAATGTTGAGCTTTTATCAACAACTATTCGTTTTATTTCTCTTATTATTTACTAATTCTTTCATTTTTTTGTGGTACCTCCACATTTTTTAAAGTTATCTCGTGGTTTAGTTAGATTATGTTGCCTAATTCAACATAATAAAACAAAATAGATTATGATGAGTTAGGTTAGACTAAGTTAGGATACGATAGAGTGTGTTAGGATAGGTTACGTTTTGTTGAGCTATTTTAGAATACTTAAGATTACCGTACATGACATACGGAGATGGCAGGTTCAAGTCCGGTCGGAGGCATTCATCATTTTCTCTTTCTAATTATTGCAATTCGTGATTAACATTGTTCATATTATAACGCATGTTCATATTGATATGTCAAAGGCAGCTTCGCTGCGGTCATACTTCATAATGGTATATATAGTAGTATAGTAGGTGTATAGTAGGTGTATAGTAATTGTGCGTTCGAGAATGTAAACATCTCTTAAGAAAATATTCGCAGTCCAATTCCAATGACTTAAGAATAAGTTGAGTTTGATTAGATATTATGTTACACTAAATGAAACTTTGGTCAACTGGTTTATATCAAAGAGAAGCCCCATAAAAACAAAGTAATTAAGGTTGTAGGAGGAAACGGAACCCCTTTTATAACTCCTCTAATTTAATTACATTTTATGTCTGCAATTAATCACATAATGCCACCTTGCCTTGTTTTACATCTAACCTGCTTAAATTGCATTTTTTCTAAGTCTAAGCCTTTTCTAAGTCTTATAATTTTCGAAAATATTTAAACAAAGGTTAGAAAATTACTCACAAACAATATTTTAAGATTAACAAGCGAAATTTGATAATTTTAGGAATTATCTTGTTAGAAAAATTGTAAGAAAATTGGAAATTTTTATAAAGAATTTTTTTAAGAAATATTTATGACGACGCCAACTTCTTATCGTCCATTAACTAGTTATTTTTTTAACATGGCATAAATGAAACTATGTTAAGTTATTTCATACCGCGTAATATTAGGTATAAGTTATATTAAATAGTTAAAATCTTTTCTAACCTCTTTTTTCTATTATTCCAGGCGAGAAACCCCACAAATGCGTTGTCTGTGCGAAAGCCTTCAGCCAATCGTCGAACCTGATAACGCACATGCGTAAGCACACCGGCTACAAGCCATTCTCCTGCGGTCTCTGCGAGAAGGCGTTCCAACGCAAGGTCGACCTGCGAAGGCATCGCGAGAGCCAGCATCCGACCGCCGCCGGCAACACAGCCGCCCCTGCGCCACCCCAACATGACGCAACGCCCGCCGCCACCATCCTACAACCGCAGGCGGCGCACGTCGACGAAATCAAGCAGGAAGTCACCAGCAGCTGCTAGGATGGATGTTATCTAGTTTTTAAGGAGCACCGACGCCAACCAGCGCCACCTTGTATTTATAGTGCCATTTGCTACGAAAAAATAGAGACAAAAACTGCAAAAACCGACACTTCGAAAAAGAAAGACACCCGTGTAAATATCGTGCCATCGCAATCACAAAACCATCCATTTCCTTAAGGAAAAGTGTCTTACATACAAGTTTCTTAAAGTTTCTTAAGTTTCTTAAAGACTTTTAACAAGTCTTAAAGTCTATCACAGTGTCTTAAAATGTCTTAAATTCTTTTGAAGTGTCTTAAAGTATTATAAAGTGTCTTAAAGTCTTTTAAAATATCATAAAGGCTTGTAAAATGTCATTAAACTGTTAAAAGGTCTTTAAAAAGTTAAAAAATCTTAAAATCTCTTTAAAACCGTCCAAAAAATGTTGTTTAAACTTAAAAACGACGTTAAAAATGTTTTAAACTAATTCTTAACATGACTTAGCTGATAATCTTTACTTAAGTCTAAACTAGTGTATAATTTAAGGCAAACCAAAGGAAATTTGAAGAAAAAGTTGCGCTTTTACAAAACGTGCCTTGATGAAAAAAAAGAAACAAGGAGGACCAACTTAGGAGAAATAATTTATCATTAAGTAACAATTATTGAAAAAGTATTGAAGGGGACAATGGACCAGTCTAGTCTAGTCTAGCTAGTAATTTTTCAAAATTCAAATTCCAGATGTAATTTCTTTCCTTATTAACAATCTCATTTCGCTAACGATGAAAATTGATTTTACAACTTTGGAATTTGAAGTAAATTTAAAGTCATTTCATGATTTGTCATCACCAACAATGAACAAATCATTAAACCAAAAACAAACATCACAAAAAGGTTTCTAAAACAATTCTACAACAAAAAGAAATTGAAAAAAGAAGCGTACGGTGCAAATTGTAAATTTTTGTATAAAAAAAACTAATGTTAGTCAAAGAAACGATCGTTGTCGAGAAAATTCACGCACTTTTTGCAGCATTGTCAAAATTTGTAAATATTTGCACTTTACACTCGGTTTTCGTGGATATATTCGACTGTTTCCCTTCCTGATTACTTACGTTCGTTCTTTGATGAATTAATTAATTGATTGCGCCCTCGAAAGCGTCCACGAAAACTTCATACAGCTAAAAACAACCAAAGATTATATATTTATTACGATAATGAATGTTTTGTACATAAGTTATGAATTTAGGTCGTTAAGCGTGTGCGTCCCGCGCGCTGGTGTGAACACCAGCCGGTCGCCCGTTAATTAATTAATTAATTTCGTAATTAAATTCGGGGAAGACGTATTTGTGAATATGTCATACCCCCTAACCGCCTCCCAAATGTGCTGTGTACATGTATACATATATTCATACGAGTACATACATACGATTCTCTCTTATTTTTTTGTGTTTATTATTGCCTCGAATTATTACATATTGTAACCTGTTTCTTTTAACATGTTTATGTACATGTATGCCATTTATGTTCATTTTTGTTCAAGCCATGCGTATTGAAATGAATTTGTCTCAATAAATATGTTGAAAACTATTCTCTTGTTTCTTTTCGTTAATGTTCTAAAGCCTATGTTCTCTACTACGAGGAGTATGAGAAATTGCAGCTCAAGCCGAAGGGGAGCGCTGCAACACATGCGAGTGAGGAAAGAGCATTCCGTGCGAGTTGTACACTATACTTTCTCTACGACTATAGATGTGAAAAAGCGGCAGCTTGCCGCGTTGTGGAACGCGGTACTCGTTGCTACCTACGCTTCGCCGGTATGGTGCGGCGCAGCTGATGCGGCGCAGCTTCAGAAGTATACAAGTTTTTCAAAACAAGTGCTTAAGACTAGCACTAAGGGCAAGCCGATACACGCGTATCGCCG
>JAODAC010010385.1:0-26283 GCA_027575185.1 Mimaenictus wilsoni
ATATATAACTTAACATAAATAAAACTAAATAAAACTTAACATACTAAATACTTTTAAACACAACTCCCACTCGTGCTACTGCACGTTAGTAAACAAAAGGCTTAATAATAATAAACATGCCGCACTGGTAACGCTCAAGTGTTCTAAGGCAAGTTCAAAGCCCGGTGGCGATATAAACTAATTGTAAGATCTCGCACTGCACAATTTCCTGAAACCTGAATAAGGAGAAATGTTCGGCGATAGGCTTACAATCTATTCCCGTAAAAAAAACCTTGCAAAGAAACCGTGTGGTGAGAACAGGATCCGCCCGGATAAATGCTAGTGGCGGCCCATCAGAGGGCTGCAGTGCCAAAAATATATATCAGGATGTGCTTTGACATTTCATAAATCTCGAAGTGGAACATGCAATGAAGTTGTTCATGAACAACAAAGGGCTTTCAATCAAGTGAAATTTGGTGAGGAGGTTCTAGGTTATTGTTTGATATTGATGGCAATATCTGAATTGATATTTAATAACATTTATCTAGATGCTGAAAATAACAAATTTGATGATTAAATGATTACATTTCTTTCTGGGATTTTTTACTAACTTCAGAACAGTGTTTGAATTTTGAAATTTCAAGCATTGTGCCAATATCGAAGAAGCATCGATAATAAATGTACAATGTTTCTATCCACCGCTAATTGTATGAATAGAAATGCTTGTCACCTTGATAATGCAAATACTTGTGGTTTTTATTAAATTATTTACGAATATAACCGAATATAACAGAATTTTAATGTCTAAAATTAGAGATAATTATTAAATATTAAAATTAAAAGTATTCCAAAACGAAATATATTGCATTTTACACTCAATTACTAGAAAATAGCAAATACCTAGAAACGAACTCGTTTACGTTGCTTACACACCATTTCCGGTGCGGTGAATGATGGTGAACTATTGACGTTTGCACCGATCTATGAATATACATCCAGCTGACTGTTTCGCACAAATATGCGCACATATTTACTCTCCACAAAGAAATGATACACTTCCTTACGTAGAACTTGAAAACTTGAGGTTTGCGGTTTTCATTAACAGCAAACCTCATAAATTGATAAATTAAGATCTAATTTGTTCGTAAATTGTACCTAGAACACCACCTCCGCATAGATATTTATTCTATTTTCCTTCCGAGTATAGAGTGATTCTATGTATATAGAGTAATTCTATGGATATATTTTTCTTATCAATAATTGCCTTTTATTATCAGTGGATACAATGAATACAACAACAGATAGTAATAATACTATTATTAATACTGGGGGAAGATTACAGAATTTGGCCGATGCAGCAAATGTCTGTTTGTCTGTGATAATAACGATAATGAAACAATGACACATGACAGTTTTATCTTCTGTGCATCCTGCCATTCTGCTGCAGTTGCACAAGCAGTGTAAAGAAACTATGAGTGAACACGAATTATATTCACATTAATTTTGATTTACATTGTGGCAACGAGCATCAATCAGTTTCACTAATAATAGTGCTTCAACAGTAACATTTTATTAATTTTACAATCACGTAAAGATCATTTGAATTAGTAGTAGCAAGAAAATAGTTTGAAATAAGTAATATTTATTTAGTCGTTACAAAAAATCGGAATCTTTTAAAGCGATTTTGTGTTGTTTCTTTAGTCGCACATGTGCGGAGCGTGTGAAGCGTGCGACGCACATTATACATTAACATAAAACATTTACAAAAATCGGGACTAAGCACTACAAAATCAATTATTAAAGATGAAAAACATTTCGCCTAATGTTATGTAGCACTCTAGAAGAATCAATGGAAACGAGTCTTGGGAGAGGCTCTTGCGATCTGCGCTATACAGGTGTACCCACGAAAATTGAATGAGGCTTTTTAAGGACTCATTCACCACTGAATGTTCCTCTATCACGAGTTACCAGCATTGAAGAACTGTTCATAGTGCCAGAAGACAATGATAATAGACATTTCCATTTTTTATTGTATTTCTAAAGTTAAACGTAAAAATGTTTGACCTGCAGGAGTGGCAGAGAGTCTCAAACATGGTAACTTCTAATCTTCATTCCAGAACATATGTATCTTATTTCTTATGTCATAAGCCTATTGCCTCACAATCATTCTTAAACTCTATGATTACTGGTGTACCTAATTATGAAAAAAATGATCAAACAATTAAATTGCTTTTTGGTTGTTTCGTGTAAATATTATTGATAATCTTTTTTTTTTCAGAACTGAATATTAAGTTTCAATAAACACAGATTTATTTACATTGTTGCAATGAATTTAAAACAGTTTCACTAATAAGAATGCCTCAATAATGACATTTTTACTTTTGCATTCATATAAGCAAAACCTATGAACTATACTGGTATTACTGGTATAAAACAGTATTATTTGCTTATTGAGCGAATCCATAGGGGTGTTTTCTTTCAATATGTCCACTTTCACTTGATTACAAACCATTTTATTGTCTATTCAAAACTGGAAATATAACCTATTTCCTTCTTTCATCATTTTGGAAACTTAAAGGGAAACCCACATAATGTCACAGCAACTTATTAATTGTGTTTAATGACTCCAACTATAAATTAAACTACTCATAATTACCCTAGAATGAAGTAATTATGTCATAATTATGAACTAGGCTTAAATTTCTGAAGCTAAAACCAGTCTAATGTCAACACATTCTTTCTTTTCCACTTTTGAATAGTTGTCGTTTAAAATGTAATAAGAATTTATTGAAAACGGTGAATTTACGTTCACAGTTTATGCCCACATTAATTCAGTTATGTATACATTGCGAAAAAATCGCACAATAGGCATTTCTATTGTTTGATTTTATACAAGTCAGCGACACAAATAATATACGCCGATGCATGCGAAATCAACGCATTGATAAGCCCTACATACTCCAAGTACGTTTAGTAATTGCACCAATTGTTCAGTCAGCTAAAGGATTTCCTGATCGTCCCCCCAATATTACGCTCGCAATAAAATATTGCCAAACTGGCAATTTCGTTGTCGCAATCGTTCGAATTCAATAGAAAGTAAGTTTTCCAGGCTTTCTCATAAAAAATACCTGTTTATCATTTAAACCTACTTTGTGCCTGGGAATTATCTTCTTATCTTATTTAACAAACATGAAACATGTTTGCTATTATACTTTCATGGCGGTTTGGTGATAAGAGACTAGTCGCTAGGAAGAATACTTTGTGCAAACATTGAAATCATCGTTTCTTGGTATAAAATACGCACCGTGTAATTAGCGTTCATTTACAAATATATTTATAATGTGTTATTGAACTTACCTTTTTGATAATGCGAATGAGTCATTGCTAGAAAGCGTAATACATGATAATTAAGTTCCAATAAAATTATTGGAATGCTGAATCATTAATGTTAGTTAACCTCTTGACTTGCATTACAATTAGTAATATCTGTTTGTTTATTACTATCGTAAAAAATAATTATTTATTTTTGGCGACCCAAAGGCAAAGTTTTGTTAAAGAAAACAATGGGAGGCTCCAGTGTCGACCCTCAGATTTGTCTAAAAATTGGTGTACTAGAGGTTGACTAGAAACTAATTATACTCGAGCGCATAGTCTCGCTTAGACTTTTTAAGTGAAGTGACTTAAGTTTTGCAAGTCTCATTCGATGTGTTTTTCAACCTTATGTAGAGGAACAAATATAAAGAAAAATATATCATTCTTAAGTGCAATGTCACTTAAGTAAAATGATTTAAGTGGAATTGTTCATAAAATCTAGAGATAATTCATTAAAACCCTCTTGTCTTCTTTCTCCTTATATTCTCCTGAAAACAGTAATCTAAAAATAAGTCTATAATTCCTACTTAAGTCACTTTTTAAGTAAAGTGACTTAAGTTTTAAAATTGAATCATACGTAACGTTTTTTATGTGATATGTTTAGGACAAATATGAAGCAACAAATATTTTAAGTTATTATTTACTTAAATAAACCTACTTAAATCGAACTTTTCATACAATTTAATCATATTTTGTTAAAATCATCTCTTCTACTATCTCCTCTTATTAAAAAAAAAACATTAACCTGAAAAATGTTAATGTTATTCTACAGTATTTCAATTTTCATGCAAGTCTGAAGTGGCGAGCTCGGAGCCTTCCCTTGTTAATATTAGTTCCTAGTTATGATTAGTCACTTCTAAGAATGTAAATTATACCAAGGCAACCTATATTTCAACTATTCTAGCCTTGAGTATGATGTTAGAATGTCAACAACCTCATTATTCGCAATTACAGTATTTAAATGTACTTTTGCATTCATAATATTAAAAATTATCCAGTTTGACCCAATATAAAATACAACATTAAAAAATTAGTTGCAGCAATGCACACTTGACCTAATAACTCTAAATCCAATAATCAACTACAGGATTAAAACTAGAACACGAACAAAACACTGCACATGCTTAAATTCTCAATAATGCAGTTTTAACCTTTTTAAACGTCTTTGCGCCTACCCTCTCTACGGTATTGTATTTTCTCTGTTATAATTTTCCAATTTTATTCAATTATGTAATTTTCTCTTTTCTAGATTTGTTATATTTTGTTAAAGTAGTGAATATTTTTGAAACATTTGATAATTTGTAGATCTAACTGTTTATTCACTCCAGTTGCCACAAAACACAATAATGATGCGTTAACCTCGAGCGTGAAGTGATTTCCTTCAAGCGTAATCAAAGTAAATGTAAAGGAATGTCTCTTATCTTTCTCCTCGCTTAAAGGCTGCTTAAAGAATGCTCAAAAGAAAGAGAATAAAAAGTTTAACATTTATAAGTAGCACCCGGCGGCAATGGCATGAAGAATGCATGATTGCAATGAGGAATGTTCGTTTGGCCCACTCCGAACATGCTGTTGATATTATTGGCTCACAAGGAGAGTGTTTCAATTGTCCAACACCAAATTGAATGAAACTTTTTGCACGTGTAGAACATATATAGAAATAAATTGTGTTAACGGCATTTTATGCCGTTTTGAGTCGTCTGCCCAAAAAAAAAATAAAGTTTGGTATATATTGCATTAACAGCTGCATTCGCTGTATACTCGCGTCAAACGCGCCAAGGTTTACATGCCGGCGTGTTGATGGTTTGCAACGTAATTCATACAGCGAATGATGCTGTTAATGCGAAATGAGCATTGTACTAAATAAACAAAATTGTAAAACATCGATAAAGTGATTATCTCCGGTGTTAATGTTTTGCCAAAACCCGTCTACTGTCACTCCATTAACAATATATACCAAACTTTTTTTTGTGGGCAAACAACTCAAAACGGCGTAAAATCCCGTTAACACAATTTATTTCTATTTATGTACTGCACGTACAAAATTTTTCATTCAAATCCGTGTTGGACAATTGAAACACTCTCCTGGTCAGTTATTATTAAATTAATTCATTCTCCTTCCAATGAAGAACAACATGTACTTTAATTATGATTTTTTATGTATTTACAACGTGCCAAAACTAGAAATATGTTTAAAAATTCTATAGCCTGACATTTGATTCTGTGAATGATACTGAGAGGTTAAGTTTCCAAAGTTATTTGACACTTTGTGGTTATGAAATTACTTTTATTCGAATTTTCGGTTTGTTATCTATAAGAAAACGTATTTTGTTTCCCTATAGTGGAATTGTTTAATCTAGATAAACTCAATTAAATGTGACACACGTGCGCAGGAATCAAATTACATGTGACTTCTGTTTATTTTTTGTGGAGCTACCGCGTGCAACCGCAAAGTCAAAGCAAAAACAAGTTAAATATATCTCAGTTGGTGGTAACTCTTTTTTCCCCTTCTATTTTCTCTCGTTTTTATGTTCTCTTCTCGGTTTCTTTTGCTCGATTTACTTCATATTAATTAAAATTTAAGGGTTGACTGCCTTCTGAGTACAACTACAGGAAAACATTGAAATATATTACTACACGTGTTCTCTATTATTCAAGTACCCCATAATTCAAGTAGCAGTCGTGCTTAAATAAAGTGGTCGGGTGTAATTTAGATTTGAATGCAGGCCGGCGGCCATTGTTTGGAATTTTTAATCGGTTTGGTCATTCAACTCGATGAACGACTTCGAATTGTTGTCGCCACGGAGAGAAGAGAAAATATGCGTGGTGATGTCACAAAGACGGCTAACAACCGGAGAACCGAACTGTTTGCGCAGTCGTTCGACACAATTGCATTTGCAAAGCGTGTGTTGTGAATTGCTTCATGTATCGAACAATATATGGTTAATTTTGGCTTACAGCAGCTTTGTACTTGCTGCTATGTTGGCAGGAATTTTATGGGGCCGTAAATTGGTTTTCTTTGGTGTAAGCGGAGGCCAGAGTTACACTGGTATATGAGGTTAAGTTCATCTTTGACCAATGAGAGTCTGGGGGTTAAGATACTTCTTGGTTTACCTCAGTTTGTAGGGTAAAGAATAATGATGTATTGCAGGCTTTTTGGATTTTTTTTTTGAAGATGATGTCAAGTAATCTCAATAAAAAGATAAAATTGAACATTTAAATGC
This sequence comes from Mimaenictus wilsoni, assembly GCA_027575185.1. NCBI lineage: Eukaryota > Metazoa > Arthropoda > Insecta > Coleoptera > Staphylinidae > Mimaenictus > Mimaenictus wilsoni. Next base: position 6,573 of record JAODAC010010385.1, read on the forward strand.
AAGTCTAAATTTAAGTGCATTTTTTGCATAAAAATTCGACTTAACGAAAAAATATATAAATATATGTTTGTTCAAAAAACAATTGATGTCACATTCTAGAGAATTTAATTATCTATAAAATGTGCTCGGATTCCGTCAAATCGGTATTGTTGATTTTCCTTAATCATGTACGCAAAGTCGAAAACCCGCATTGCACCAGAGGCGTTACATATTCATAAGTCCTCTTTATAAGCTATAACTTCATAAATACTTCATGTATCGACTTGAAATTTTGAGAGTACATTCTGGAATAGTTCAGTTTAATTTAACCCCGTAAATGAGGTTCCCCCTTAAGTAACTTCGTTAATACCACAGGTTATAGGTTTGTGGTGGTCAATAAACGCGATTTTCGCACAAGGAATAAACATCAACAAACCTTAATCAGCATCTGCCGAAGCCTTAATCGATTCGAGACTAAACATCGAGAATGCTAACTCGTCAAAATCAACAAAAATGGTCGCGTCAGCACTTCCATCGGTCGACTACATGACAATTCGTCACCAAAAGTCAGTCAATCCAAGACTCCGGCACCGGCAAGCCGTCATCTCCTGCGACACCATCTTCTGCAGTCAGCTGTCTTCACCTGGAAGCCATCTCCATCAACGATTCCAGTCGCTCAGTCATCAGTCAGTCTTCACTCCGTCCGAGTCAGTTCAACACCGAAGTACACCAACAGCGAGCCCGACATCAGCTGCCGCCACCAGAAAGTCCGCCGTCACCGAGAGTTCAAACCGTGTCCCTCAACGGCCGTCTCCACCGACTACTCCGACGCCAGCAGCCACCAGCGAGGCTCACTTCAACCTGCCTGCCAAGTGCGGTCGATCGCTTCCAGCTGCCGCCTTTTTATCTTATATCTTTATCGTATGATAGTAGTTGTGTGAATGAGCTAGGAAAAATCATTACAAAGTACTTGCTCTCTAATATGTTTATCTTATTTAATTTCATGTATTGTGGTGCAATAAATCCCACAGGTTAAAGAACACTGATGATGTATTTTGGGCTTATTCGGAAGAACAACAAACCCTAATCAAACTCCATACAGTTTTATTATAGATTTTTCTGGCAGCAATTATTATAAAATCAAAAACCCCATTTCTCGTTTACATTAATAAGCGTTCATTAATGAACGAAGTGATAACTTTTTCATAATTTTACCTTTAACTTCACTTATGTTTTGTTATTCATTCTTGTTAAGAAAGTACTTAATTACCAAGCGAGTAAATGATAACAATATCCGTTAAGTACTGTGAAAGTACCACTGGAACATCCGGCAAATAAACTAAAGATTATTGAGGACAAGTAACGGGAGCTGTTTGTGTTTGCTTGAGGTTCAACGTGTCATCGACTGGTATCGCAAACTTGCAAAATGTTTAACACTTTAAAACTAGAAAAATTCTATTATTTTTAGACCATAAAATTAAGTCAAAACATCCAGTAGTTGCCTTCCAGACAGTGACTACTAGACTCTTGAAAGTGCGACATACTAAGTGTGAACGTACATTAAAATTAAATTACGCGCGTGATTCACGACGCTAAGTGCTGAGCTAAATGTGCTAAGCCCTGCTTCCAAACACTATGTTGTTGTATGCAGATTACAGATGACTGGATTGATGTTACGAATCCCGGACATCTGGTTTGCGGTTTTCTTTTTGAATCATCGTATCATTGCAATAGTGCAACCACGCACAAACAAGAACACATCCGCTAATTTATTGCAGTAATTTAGTTATTAATGAATGTTAAAATACTTCATATTCGTTTTTACAATATTTAATTAAGATATTTTCTCAAGTTTGGTAGCAATTTTTGATATGAAATAACTACAAAAGTTAAGAAACTGTGACTAATATTTCTATCGTTTGTTACAGATATAAATATGACAAAATTGCACCCAGACGGATGTTGTGAACATTGATAATTATCTGGTTTCCTCATCCAAATAATTGCACAAAATATTCGCATATATTCGACAGGACAGAGGAAATATCAGTAACATGGCTGCCACATGGACAACCACAGTATTTCTGCTTTCTGTTTGGTTATTTTGTGATGTTTCTGGTCTGCTGGACGGACCAAATGTTTGTGTTCGACAGGAACCGTAAGTAGAAATTATTTTTTAAGCAGTATAACGCATATGTGGTCATCTCAGTCCCCTTACTATCTAAATACACCCGTTTTTGTATAATTTTTCTTCGATTTGTAAGTTTAATTACTACAATGTATTATTCTTGTACATTTCTTGTTAGCCAAACAATAACAGTTCGTATATCGGAAAGTCAACCCTACCAAGTCAGAACATATACGTGGTGCCTGAACGTACCACCACGTTGTTCCAAGTACAAAATTGAGTTCAAGACTGTCTACAAAACTCAGACTATAGTGAAGAATAAACCAGTGGAAGATTGTTGCAAGGGTTACGCCAAGGATGCAAGTGAAACTGCCTGTGTACCTGTCTGTTCGAAAGACTGTCTTCATGGTACATGTGTAGCTCCTGAAGTATGCAAATGCGAAAACGGTTATGGTGGTCTCCAATGTGACTATTGTAAGTACTCCTAATATTACTAAACTTGTCGACTCTTTTAGAGCTGAAAAATCAAATTAATCATGTTTCTATTTAAAGCCTGTCCTCCTGGTCTGTATGGTCGTGAATGCCAGAAACAGTGTGAGTGTAAAAACAACGCCACATGTGATCCCTTCGATGGCACCTGCCATTGCTCGCGAGGTTTCATCGGGGATCACTGCGAACAGAAGTGTCCTGAAGGACGCTATGGCCAGGGTTGTGAAGAGAGTTGCAAGTGTCTTCATGGGAAGTGTGATCATATTTCTGGAGAGTGTCATTGTGATCCAGGATGGAGGGGACCTTTGTAAGTTGTTCGTCTGTCATTTTTTAATGTTTTAAATCAATCCTTTGAACATATGAAAATCTTTTCTATTTAATAGATGTGAGAATATATGCCCAACGGGAAAACATGGTGATGATTGCAAATCAGACTGTAGGTGTCAGAATGAGGGCACGTGTGATCCGGAAACCGGCAAGTGCTACTGTCGTGCTGGGTGGACAGGGTCAGTGTGTGCGAATCGTTGTCCCTTTGGTTTCTGGGGGTTAAACTGTAAAGAACCATGTGATTGCTTCAATGGTGCGTCCTGTCATCATGTCACTGGAGTCTGCGAATGTCAACCTGGATTTCTTGGGGATCGCGTAAGTAGATCTTCCTTGTTCCATCATAGATTTTTTCCAAAGTAGCCCCTTTTCCAAAAACATTCGAACAAATAAATTTAAAACTAATCTATATCCGAAACTATTTCAGTGCTTGGATCGTTGTCCAGACGGTACGTACGGTGTAAATTGCTCCTCGAAATGTTCCTGTGAAAATGGCGCCGAGTGTTCAAAAGCAGATGGCTCGTGCACATGCACCCCCGGGTGGACGGGGCGAAACTGCAGCACACGCCACTGTGCTCCAAACCTCTACGGCGCTACCTGCAATCAGACGTGCTCCTGCGTCCCGGATCATACCGAGCTGTGCCATCCGTGGACAGGTGCCTGTGATTGCCGCGCCGGCTGGGTGTCAGACGACTGTGGTCGCTCGTGCCCTCTGCTCACCTTCGGCAAGGGATGCTCGGGCACCTGCGAATGTCGCAACAGCGCACGTTGCTCCCCTGTGGACGGTACGTGCATCTGTGCCGCCGGCTACACAGGCGCTACGTGCGAAAAGCAGTGTGCCCCTGGCTTCTTCGGCGAGGACTGCCAGCACAGGTGTGCGTGTCGCAATAACGCAACCTGCGAGCCGGAAACGGGGCAGTGCATGTGCACAGCCGGCTGGGAGGGACAGTCCTGCGATCGGCCGTGCAGTAGCAACAAGTTTGGCCTGAACTGTCGACGCGACTGCACGTGCAAAAATGGCGGCGCATGCAATCCGCAAAATGGTAGCACCACGTAGTTGCACATGTAGACATTAGAGTTTAATTTTTGTTTTTCTTCTGTTTTATGTTCCTTTGTTGTGCGACGGGGGTTGGCATTACTGCATGTGGTATTTTTGTTTTGTACTTTTTGTAATGTACATATCAGGCACGTGCACGTGTGGACCGGGATATTTCGGCGAAAACTGCGAGACGCGCTGCGAACGCGGTTTCTTCGGTCCCGACTGCAAGCAGGAATGTCAATGTGTTGAGGGGCACTCGCAGGGTTGCGATCCCGTTACGGGAAAGTGCATTTGTTTGTCCGAATGGAAAGGTAATATTCGAATTGTGACATTTCCTGTTTGTACTTTTGTGACTCACCAAATTGTTTAAATCCAGTAAATTGTAAGGATTTCCCACAAATTACCTATAATTACCTTTATAAAAAGTATCCAATGACAATTTTATTTGAATTTTGCATTAGCATAGTTATTGTAATTGTTTATACAGTGTGGCATGATTTGAACTTTCCACTTTGATAATTTTACAGTGACATAACATATTCCCGGATTTAAAGTAGTAACTAAAAACTGATAAACCAGCTAGCAATTTTCAATTTTAGATACTTGTATGTTTAGTCGTAGAAAGTGTGTAAGTAATGTATTTAAAAGCTCTTTTATAAGTAACCCGCTAATAAGATTACCTATTATAAAGTGGAGTTGACAAGGGTAACACATAGGAGGTACATTTGTCCCCTGGATACTTGAAAGTTTTTTCCTACACATTTTCACGACAACTATTGCTAAAGAAAAGTTGGTACGTGTTATAGTCTTTTCCCGCTTGCGTTCATCAAAGCGAATTGGGCTAATGGAATATGAATATTTTGTGTTTAAACGCGTCTTCAATTTTATTTTAAAGGTGTACGATGTGAATCTACTTGTCCCCTTGGTAAATTCGGAGAAGATTGCAATCTGGACTGCAATTGTAAGAATAACTCGTCTTGTGACGCGACTACTGGCGAATGCATTTGCGCGAGGGGATGGCAAGGGAAGGAGTGCGATGAGCCTTGTGATAATGGCTTCTACGGTATTGGATGCAAGCAAGTTTGTCCTGAACTCTATAATGGTAAGTTGATCATTAAACTATTACATGTCTGATGTCCTCTTTTTGGCACAATTCACCATGACTAATGACGATAAATTTGTTTAGATAACCGAACGTGTGATCATGTAACAGGCGAATATATTTGCCGCCCAGGGTATGTGGGCCTCACCTGTGAGCACCCGTGTCCCTTCAACAAATTCGGCAAAAACTGTGCGCAGGAATGTCGTTGCCAGAATGGCGGCCAATGCCATCATGTGACCGGGAAATGCCAATGTCTACCAGGGCGTATCGGCGACAAATGTGACAAATCCTGCCCGGAGGGCTATTATGGACAGAATTGCACTCAGCATTGTAAATGTTTGCATAGTGCACGTTGTCGGGCAAATGATGGAGAGTGTAAATGTCCCGATGGATGGACAGGACGGTTTTGCCAAAATAGTATGTACATATATACTCTTATCCTCAACTGAGTCTAATATAATGAATGTACGTTTGATTACAGTATGTGCTGAAGGCTACTTTGGAGACAACTGTATGAATCCATGTGATTGCAAGAGCGACATGTTCCAGTGTCATCCAGCTCGTGGATGTATTTGTCGTTCTGGTTATACAGGGGAAAACTGTGACGAATCGCTAACAGCACCGCGAATCTTGGCTCCTGAAAGTGGTGGTTGGTCAGCAGGCACCGTTATTGGTTTCCTGCTTTTGCTGGTAGTTCTTGTTGCTGTGATTATCGCCATTAGGCATTACTATCAGCGACGAGTAGCGAATCTGAGAACGGAGATTGCACATGTTCAGTATATTGCTAATCAGAATGGTTTCCCCACTGGATATCCCACAGGTATTTATTGCAAAGAACAAATCTATTAAGACATATTCAGAATAATCATAAGATTTCTATGGTACTTTTTGGGAAACTATTGTGATACCTAATAGTACGGAACAGTGTAGTCAGGAAGTTACCATAAAGTACTACCCTCAGAAATGTATATGAAACTCTCATTATCCCCTATGAAATGTACCCACAACCACTGTTTCCAAAAGTAATTTTTTTGTTGTCCAGTTGATAGGAATCATTTCGACAATCCAGTGTACTCCTATCAAAACGGCGGACCGCACAAAACTGATGAATTAAGCCTGTTGAACAATGCAACCTTAGTCAGGAATAACCTTGTGAAACAGAACAATCTCGAGAGACAGCGTGCAGCAGCCCCTGGTTGTTCCACAGACGATGACGACAGCTGTCGTTCAAGCGAATTAAATTCTCTTAAAAACCGCGAAGCGGATGCCACAAACCCCAACATTTACAACAGCCTGGACGAACACGTTTATGATGAAATTCAACAAAAGGATTTCAAGGAAATCGGTGAGTTCCTCAGGAATTTCTATTTAGATTAAAAAAAAAAACTTATGACGTATATTATAACCTAACATATCCTAACCTTGATATCCGCCAATGAGTTTTTGATGTTACAATTATTTAACCTTTCTAACTTAACCTTTCACGTTTATAAAACTTTTCTCACTATCTGGGGATGGTTTTCTACTTTTGACAGGTATTGACAAATGGAAATATTATAAATAAGTAAGTTCTACGTATAGATAACAATCTCTATCGTAGAATAGAACTAATGACCTCAAAGCTAGTGAATTACCTGATTAATGTTACTTTCTATTCTCAGAAATGGAGTATGATCACTTGGATTACACTCGCCCAGCGAGCACATGGAAGTCGACATATCAGCAAATGCCTGGCACATTACGGTCTTCTAGAGATCGTGAACTAGACTCAGACGTCGAGAGGAATCTGAACTCGTCCTCGACGAGTAACAGTAGTAATGGCACTGCACCAGCAGACGCCACCTATTCTAATAGCCCCCCGAGCAATAGTCGAACATAACCTAGCTTCAGCACCTCTACGGCTCAAGAATCCATAGTTTTAGAGAACTTTTACGGTCGGCGCATGTTTAAACCAAGCACAATATGTCGTTTTCGTCGTATAGATCTTAGATATCATATACTTTTATAAATGTTTTATCTCAAAAAAAGTAATGTGCAGTGATGATATTGCGTGTATGTTTGTGTGAAAGTATCCAGCGTGTTCTGTTAGAACGCATGTATGATAAAGTTCTGTGATACCAAAAACAAGAAAAATTATATGGTAAATTTTATAAATTCCACAAAATATAACTACTTTAGACAACTGATAAAGTTTTTTACGTATCAAATAACAAGTGCTACAGAAGAACTTGTTACTTGGAACAAACCTTTAAATATTAATAAGAATCGCAAACATTTTGGTTTGAGCGTTTAATTTCATGTATAATCAGTGTGTAAATGCATACAAACAATGGTGTCCTAATCAGAAAATTGCAACAGTCGGTCCTCGAAACGTCTAGAAAACAAGACGTCGACTCCCACTACACACGTGGCGTAACACAACCATTAACTTAATAATTATTAATTATCTATGCGTCATTTTCAATCTTGACGGCGACGTCAACCGTCTCAGTCTCCATCTCGACGTCGCCGACTTCGTCAATAACCTCTGCTTTAAAACCAACCTCTTCGATGATTGGCTCTTGTTTTACTGCAACTTCAACTGGTGGAACTTCCTGCTTCTTGTCTTCTTTCTTTTCGGAAGGCTTATTATCCTCCCTTTTGTCTTTACTCTCCTTATCTTTATCCTTACTTTCTTTGTCTTTATCTTTATTCGGCGTTTTTGACTCCCTCGTGGAGTTCGAATTTGAGTGTGAGTAATCCTTCTCCCAGCGCGACTTTTCTCGGGATTCGTCCTTTCTGTCACGGTCACGCTCCGATCTTGATTTTTCCTTTTCTTCCTTGGCACTGTGCAGGACAGGTTCGATCTTGTCGCGGATGTCCAACAGTGTAGAATGGAATATTTTCGATGAAGCCTAGTTAAGAGTAAAAAATTGTAATTTTGTTGTAGGTTATATGTAAAAAGATAAATTCGCGGGGGTCGCATAAGTATGAAAAAAAAATAACGTCATTGATATCAAGCATTTTTACCACATTAACTTAGCTTAACCAAACTTAGAAACCAAAACTTAACGACATCTAACCTAATTTATCATAATTGCGAGCATTTAGCATTATCAAATCTTTCGTATTGCTTACCGTAATCTTATGAAGAGAGTCCTCCGTTGATTTCAGTTTTTCTTTGTACTCTTTGAGGTCCACACTTAAATTCTTAACAGTACCATTGGCACGCTGGTACTTATCCAGCAATTTCGAGTTTTCGGCTTTCATTTCCATCATTCGGGCCTCCGTATCCAGACGAGCTTTCTCACTGCGATCCAACTGAGCTAATAATTTTCCAACATCTACCAAAGCTCCTCGGAACGTAACGAATCCCTCTGAACCGCTATCATTCTTCTCCACATCTCCCTGATTCTCCTTAAATATGCGCAGTAATTTCTTATTGCCTGCAGCCAACTCCTCCAGATTACTGTCTTTCTCTGAATCGTCAATAACAATAAAATCTTCCTCCTTTACTTTATCAGTCAACTTCCGATAGTGGAGTGAGTCTCTCGTAATCACCTTTCCAACGAGTTTACGCACCTGAGCTCTTGATAAATTCAATCCGAGAGTGTATAACAACTCTTCGATGTCCTTTTCGAAGATATAGCCACAATGAGTTTGATCAAAGTAGACGAATGATAAAAGTAGATGGCGCTCTTTGGTGTACATCTTCGGGCGTTCACGTTTCTTTTTATCCTTATCCTTCCTGGACTTACTATCATCATCTTCATCAGAGCTTTCACTCTCATGGTCAGACTTAACACTATCTTTCTTCTCCCGCTCTTTCTTGTTTTCTTTTTTATCCTTATCGTCTTTATCCTTCTCCTTATCTCGCTTCTTTTCTTCTTTGGGCTTGTCTGGCAGATCGTAAAGCGCACGATAGATTGAGAAGCCAAAGTCCCTCATGAGCATCTCATTAAATAATTCGGCAAATAATGAGACTTCGAATGAGTGTTCTTTGGTGTCTTCAGGACGATAGTCAAGGAGCAACGAGAGAGACATGACAGTGCAGTCGAACTTACCACTCTTTGCAGTTTTCGAAGGATGCACGACTATAGATTGACTCTCAGGAAGCGTGTACTTCTTCTCAAGAACTTGTCGTTCTTTATCGTCGATTTTCTTCTCTTCTGTGGGAACCTTTGTGTCTTTGCCATCATCAGACACTTCCTCCTTATCAGAATCTTTATCTTCCGCAGAAGGTTCACTCTTAGAGGCCTCAGATTTCAGTGCTTTAGACAGTTTTGCAATAAGTTGGGACTTCAATCCACTGCTGTTGAGGGTACGCGCTTTGAGCTCCTTGCGTAGGTCAACCACAGACATCGTCTTAGGATCCAGCTGCGAGTAGTGTGTCGGCTCCGTTTTATCCCCTGAAGGTTCGTCCTCCTAAGTCAAAAGAGGTAGCAATTAAATGACGCTCAATACGTGTACGCAATGTGAGAAAAACACAAACACTCAAATCATTCAGAGCCTAACATTGAACATATTTCAATAGCGATATATCATAGAAACTAGAAATAGAAAAAAATGTTTTGTTTTCAAACTTGTTTTGTCGAATCTCAGCGGTGCCGGGTTGACAAACTCGCAGGAGGTTGACAACGTCCTGTTTTAAGACTTCCTGGATTTAGGACTCGTTTCTCTCTCAGCTCAGCAGGGGAGGGATGTATGTTGATTGGTTTTATTTATTATTTAGGGGGAGAAAGAGGAGAAAAGTAAAAAGTTAGATGCCTTTTCGTCGCCATGTTGCTGCTCGCCGTCGTCCATCTCCTGACCGCCGTTGCCGCCGCCGCCCGCTGGTTTCGTCAGCCTGCGCTCCAGCTGCCTGCGATAGCCCGCCGCCAGTGCGTCCCACTCCAGCCGCGTGGGCACACAGCTCCAAACGTCCGGCAGAAAGACAACGACGGTTTCGACGCGAGGCGCAACGCCACCGGCGCCACCACCACCTGCTGCCGTAGTAGCGCCACCTGTAGATGATGCGGACGCACCACCGCTGGCGGTGGCCGCCCCAGCCGTTGAGGAGGAGGAAGTAGAGGACGCCGCGCCCCGATGGTGGCCGCGAGCGTCGGCGTCGCCGCGACGGTAGTACAGCTCCACGAAGCGGTACCTATCGGAAGACATCGCACCGGTCAGCCGGTCTGGTTACACATACAGCACGCCACAAAAATACATAAATTCCTGCCGTACACCTCCCACAACACCACCTTCCCTCTCGTCCTGACTGATTTGTGGCCGTGGTTCTGTAAGCCTTCAAACCTACAGCAGTCGGTGATCTCTCATCGGTCAATGTTGAGCGCCACCTATAAATGCAGTTATCGAAGAGATGGGGATAGAGCTTACCACTTGGTGCAATTGGAGAGGTCGACACCGGTGAGGGCCTTGCAGGTACGTATAGCGGTGCGAATGAGGACGGAAGGATCACCTTGTGGGTTTTCGCCATCAAGCGACGGACTCCATGGGCCGCCGATAGCCATCGTTTCGTTCTTACCCCGCAAGCCCACCAAAAAGTTGATAAGACGCGTTGGATGTACGTAGTCTTTATCCTCGCTATCCCGATCGCGTCTGTCTTTATCCTCGGCCATTGCGCAGCACTTTTGGTACATTTCGTCCATACCAGGAACGCTCATCAACATAACCTTTAATATACATAACCACACTCCAATATAGATTATCATCAAATAAAGGTTAATTTCGTAACGCGATTACAATAAATGAGAATACTAGAAAATTATCACAGACCTTTGCAGAAAACAAATAATCAGCATCAGCCGGTTCCAATACTGCGTCGTTCTCAGTCACACTCTCCACATCTTTGTTCATAATATGAAAAGAGCATGGTTTGTTCAAGGTGAAGGGTTTATCCGCAGGAAATGCATCCAACCATCGGAAATTGCTGTTGAAAAAGTCAGATGGGATATACAGGTTCCCGTAACGTCGTCTGACTTCCAACACATCCGCCGTAGACCTAAGTAAACCAATATTTAAGTAAAACTTGTTAAAAACACTTTTAAAAAGTCAAAACCATGTTAAAACAAAAAGGGATGATGAAAGTAATTAAATCAGAACAATTGCAATTTTCATAAATAAATTTGGCAAATTGAACAAATTTGAAGCAAGAAGGTCCAAATCAATTAACTGAAATAACGCTGCATCAAATCAGTCTGTCAAATGAAATTTTCTAAAATAAAAATACAGTCGAGTACGATATCTTTGAAAAATAATATGGTGAAAATCCTAGGACGCAATACCAGATAGTTTCCGAGCAAATAATTGTTAAACAATTTGCTCGTCCCCGGACTAAATGTTTGTATAATGAATGTCGCTTACATATGTGTAATTTCCACACGTCAATATTAGTTGCAATTAATATTTTTACGAATATTTGAATAAAATTCAGACCAAACGATAAGGATTGAAGAAACAAAAGTGAAGTATAAATAAAACTTACGTATCTAGTGCAATCTTCGGTATTTGTACGACGTATCTTGGAACGATTCTTGTCCTGCGCCTAGATTTAGGACTCCTAGAACGATTATTACGCCTAATTGGCGATTTTTTATCCTCCTTTTCTCTCTCTCGGAGACGTTCCTCCCTCCGCTTTTTCCTCTCAATCTCATCATCATCACGATCACGATCTCTTGACCGCTCCCGTCCTCTACCTCCAGCTGCCGCCTTCGGCCTGCTGCGATTAAAACTGCCATTACTATCTGACGGCGGGGGCACTGCATTATAATTATTCGAAATTGAGTTATAATTCTTATTCCTTGTAGAATTATGACCACCACCGCCTCCGCCACCGCCTGCCATTGGCAGAACCTGAATCCTTGTCGCATTCCACTTGAAGGGCATTCGAGGATTATACAAAGCTTCAACCAGTACACGATCACCAACCATTGGGTTGCTTCCTTTGACACATGCAGATGTTTGAAAAAACACATCCTCATCGACAAATCCAAAGTTATCATGAACAGTCGTCACCGTTCCGGTGAAGACTTTTTGTGTAGCATTCGGTTGTCCTGCTGCTTGTTGCTGTTGTTGCATATTCTGTACAGCTTTAGGCGGCTGCGTCGCCGTTGAGAACGCAGCAGGATTTAATGCTCGCGGGTTTGGGTAGGTGACGGCCCCGACCTGCTGAAATAACTGTTGCTGCTGGGCGCCAGTAGCAGGCGGCATCTGCAGAAGATTCGCCTGTTGTTGCATACCCATTCCGCCGAAGACTTGTTGTTGTTGCTGTTGGAACGGGAGAATTCCGCCCATCCCTGCTGCTGCCGCCGCAGCCTGAGAGAGCAGCTGCTGCTGGATGTTGGCGTTCGCTGCCGCCGCCGTAGGCGCTCGGGACCACGGGCCGTTTTTCGATGCACCACCGCCGCCTCCACCACCGTACGGCCCCATGTTGCTCATTACCGACCACTATGAACGTCCTCGTTGTGATTCTAGTTTTTCACGGCTTAATCTTCAGTTTATCACCGGAAAAAGGTCTAGTAATTTTGAGGTTCTGGTTTACGTAATGGACGCGCACTTTAGTACACCATTCTTCCGTTTTACAATGCCCCCAAATATATTCACCGAAAAATGGCGGCGCTCACATCGCCCTCCACCACTTGACGAAGCGAAGTTATTCGACCACATACGAATAGCATTATTTCCGGTTTATATAGCGCTAAATTTGAATTTATTTCTGAAAAATTCTCCAATATTTCCAAATTATCATATAAACGTATTAGTAAATTAACCAACTCCATACAAGTTTTAAAAACGGCCTTATTTAACTTAAATAAGACTGCAACTAAAATTAAAATAGTTTTTTAATTGATTAATTGCTGACTAAACCGATAATTGGTTAAATGTTACAGGTCATGTTGCACAACTGAAAACTAAGATAAGTAGTGTTTGCAGATGAATAGAGGTAGTGTTCAACGTGTTGGTACGCTATCTAAATAAAACCAACGAATAAAACGCCGTTGCAAGCGCATGGTAGTGGGGAAATTTCGTTTCGTGCGCAGCGCGTTTGGCGTGACCAGCGCAGTCACTTCCGCTAACATGGCCCTCTTCGCACTCGGACAGCGCAGCGCCGGTCTCCTCACTTCAACCGCAGCGGTGTTCGCTCGTGCATCCAGCAGCAGTTCAGTCAGTCGCGTCTCGCACATTCGCACCTTTTCCGCCGACAGTACCGAGAAGATGAGTCTGCCACGCGTTTTCTTCGATGTCTCCGCCGACGGCCAGCCACTCGGCCGCGTCGTGATGGAGGTAGGTGTACCCTTTTTTCCAACAATCGCCGACTCGTTCGTGGGGGGCGCGAACATGCGGCATGCCGGTTCCGCCATTTGCCAAATTCCGTCTGCCGGCCGGTACAGCATGACCCGGCATGTTTTAAATCGTCGCAAATGTGAAAATTACCTGATTCGGGATTATATTGGCTTAATGTTAAGATTGATTAACACAGGAATAGGTTTATATTTACATGTTGAAATTTGTTTATTCTTGCTTTTGGAAGATTTCGGCGATTATTTGAATTTATAGGAATATTTCAAAATTCAAGATGGCGGTTCTTGATTAATCTTTGGAGATATTTGCTCTTTTGGTTAATTTCATTTTTTCATTTTTAGTTTATATTACTTATATTAAAAAAGATTTGCATGTTACGAAATTGATACTTTTTTGTGAACTGCTAACTTTTATTTAACAAAAAAAAAATCAAGGTGAGGGGTATTGTGGTGATTCATTAAATATTTCTTTGCATAATCATATTTCATCGTTATGTAGATAGAAGTGTATTTGAAAAATGAACAAGAAAAATCGGCAGCACCTGATTAAACGTTCAATAAAATGTGTACAAGCATTTTTAATTTGAAAAAGAAATTGCAAAATTGGTTTTGGGTATTCTAGAATGTTATTTTTAATGCGACTGCTTTTGTTATGTTGGAATTGATTTTTCGTGTTGCGATAGCCGCAATAATGTAATTTAACCTTTAAAAGTTTAAAGATCATAAATTAATCATTAATTGTTCTTTTATAAGCATTTTCAATATTCCTTTTTTTTTTGTATGTCTATCTTGAAAAGCCTCAAAAAGTGTTTTAATATAATGCTCTTCAATTATACGAATTTTGCCAGACTTTAAAAAGTTTGCGTTTTGAAAATGAATACATCTCAATCATCTAAAGGAGATCATTTACAAGTACAGAGACTTCAAGAAAAAATACACATGTAACATATGAAATATTTCGCTTCTTTGCAGTTGAGGTCTGATGTCGTCCCGAAGACCGCCGAAAACTTCCGTGCGCTGTGTACCGGCGAAAAGGGTTACGGTTACCGCAGCTCGATCTTCCACCGCATCATTCCGAACTTTATGTGCCAAGGCGGCGACTTCACCAACCACAACGGCACCGGCGGCAAGTCCATCTACGGTGAGAAGTTCGCCGACGAGAACTTCTCCCTGAAACACACCGGACCCGGCGTGCTCTCGATGGCGAACGCCGGCACCAACACGAACGGTTCCCAGTTCTTCATCACCACGGCGAAGACCACGTGGCTGGATGGTAAACACGTCGTCTTCGGTCAAGTCGTTGAGGGGCTCGACATCGTTAAGAAGATGGAGGGCTTCGGCTCACAGTCGGGCAAGACGAGCAAAAAGCTGTCGATCGACAACAGCGGCCAGCTGTAAAGCCGCCCTTCTTCCCATCGAGCGCTCCAGCCTCACCCGCGAGCTCCATCTCTATACACACTCACATACCCACAGCTACACAACAACACCTTAAGGGAACGAGAGAAAACCTACACTATGTATTCAGCAAATCCTTGGCGTCCCTTACTTACCGAATCTGGGATTTAATTATTATTTTGATATTCGTAATATTGATATAAAAATGATTAAAAACATGCGATTTTCGTAGTCGTTCTTTTTTCGACACTTCACTCTTTGAAAACCACTCGCAGACTGTTTGTGTTAACTTGAACATACTTTTTTCTTTCTTTTTTTGAGGTTATAAGGGTTTATTTAAATTTGTAGGTGGCGCGTGTGCGGGGTGAACATTTAACATGCCGACGAACAGCTTTTTCTGAGGGATTTTTCTGTTCGATATGTCTATGTGATTCCTTTAATTACCGTTTGTTACGAACACCTCTGCGCAAATACAAAAAACTGGCAAAACTTGCATTTCTACTCGCATTTTTCGAAAACGATAGATTGCATTTGAATGGTAATTATCGTAGCAGTTAGTATTCGTAAAATCTGTATAAAATAAGTCTGTATCTTGTAAAACGCAGGAAAAATGTTTCATTTGTCTCGGAAGTAAGAAAAAATAATTAGGAAGACAACAACCGGCGATCTTTTTGTTGAATGTTAATAAAGTGATTTAATCTTGAACACTTGTATTTTACATGCGTTTTTCCCGCTAAAAAAGTCCCGTATTTTTGTTTTTGACAAAAAAAATGTTTAGTGTTTCTTTTTGTTTTAATATTTACAGAAACGAGATCAACTATGCCTAGAGGTTGTGATTATACGTGGGTTTCGTATCGAAGTGGGCTGTGGGACGTAGAAAAATGGTGACTAACTGGTAGGAATGTCGTTTTTGGTATTCATGCGATTGCCTTGCCATGTTTGTGTGGTGAATTCGATTATGCAAGTGTGAGTTGAATGGTTTCCTGTGTTTGGCATCATTGGTTAGTATTGCAGTGGGAATTGAATACAATTCTGTGTTAGAATGTTAACTAAGGGCTCGTTCACATTCGTGGCGATACGTGCCGTGACAGATGAGTAGGCATGTGAAAGATATATCGAATGTAAACTATCGATATTTTATTAATCTGGTTTGGATAATTTCTATCTTTTTTTAACATGCTGACTTTGGCCCACGAAGACTCACTACGGAAAAACACGTGCCTGCGGGTCAATAGTAGGTTGTATCACGTCCTATTTTTACATTTTTCCATATGGTCGATACTAGCTAATTCCTATAATAACTATATAACTAAATCCGATTTGTAGAACGCTTACTGCCAATGTCTTCTTAATATAGAAACTTTAATAATAGGAGGACCTGTCGACGAAAACAAAAGTACATGCGTTAATGTATTTCATTAGTAGCTTCTGCTAACGTGCTAAAAAGGATTTTGCCGCCCGCTTCACGATTTAGAAGGTATTGCATCAAAACACATGTTTCCGCCCGCTTCAGAGGGTGTCAAAACCGCCTCTCGATGCATACACACGAAAAACATGTTTGGACCAGCCTTTGAACTTTCTTGCTAACTGTTTGTACGTGAGCCTGAGTTTCGCGCGATGCGAGTGCGGTTTGAAATAGCCCTAACCATCAACTATTCGTGCATTCTACGGAATATTCCACTGAAAAGGCGGTGCCATTGCATGGCTAGAGTGTATTAATGAAACAATGTTTTTGTTATTATTATTTATGTTGCATGTGTAGTGTTATTTTAGTATTTTGAGATAATTAAACGGAAATTTCTCAAAATTTTTACAAATATTGTTTTGTATTTTAATTATAAAGTTTAAAACTTAAATTTCATCTTCAATCATTTGCTTCAATTATTTTTAACAATAAGGCGAGAATATTTTATTGAATAGTATCTGAATATAATAAATGTTCCCATAATGATTTCACAATTACAATTGTAAATTTTCTAATTCAGATTCTTCGAAATTTCGATAAATGCTTATATTCGGTAAACTCAAAAGTACCGGTTTCCTTATTGTTTGTTGAATTCTAGGAGAGGTAAGTAAAAGCAGTTCCTGAAAAGGACAGCAGATTATTCAGAACAATGGAATGATTTACGTATGGCTGGGCCCGAAATTTCGCTCCGCTTACAATGCACCTAAATCTCAACTTTGTATGTACAGGCGCGTACCGAGTTGGAAAAATCCCTCGAGATTTTTATATTGTGTTGTATATTGTTCTGACGGGGTGAATAAAGGCCGAGTTTGCTGCGTTGAAATGTTTACATTGAACGTAAACCGTTGATAAATCACCCTAGGAAAATCAAGAACACAAAATTACCTACGCTAACATTTTATTTCTTCCTACCTCACCAAACCTAACCTAAGTAGACATAAGCTAACTTAACCCAAATAACCTAACCTAACTGACCTAACATAACTAACCTAACCTAGCTAAACCCAGCTAAAGTAACCAAACCTAACTAAGGTAACCTAACTATGCTAATCTAAGTAACGCAATGTAACTAAGCTAACCTAACTAACTTAACTTAGCTAACCTATCTATGTTAACTATTTAACCTATCCTAATTATCCTAACTATCCTAATTTAATTACCTAACCTAAATAATCATTTTTTTAATGGGCGTTGCCGGCGTAGTCTAACCGGAACAAGTCGCCCAAGTGGAAAGGGAGCTGCTACTATTATACCGGTCTTCATTCTACCTTTAGAATACGGGTTGATACACCTCGGCACTGCTACGGAAGCATTTCTTCGAGGTGTATTCCCTTAACCCGTTTGTCTGGTGTTTATTCCTTCTGTTTGAGAACTTTCTCACAGAAGTAGGTGACTGCAAACCATGCTTTTTCGCAGGCAATCATGCTGCCGCTCAATTGTTTGGGTGTAGGTATTCCTCATTGTGTGACTCTCAGCATGTCCAGGCGTTGGGTGCTCCATGCAGGACAAGAGATTAAAGTATGCTCGGCACTGCCTGGAACGGCCAAGGAGCATTATCGACTGTGCCTAACCTAACCTAATTCAACCTAATTAACCTAATCTAACCATGAATAGCAACTAAATCTAACCACATATGTAACTTGTATGATGCAATTTTGCATTGAACTTTGCAATGGCTTTTAACAAACGAATTTCCATATTTAATAAAGTTAAACATGCGATTGCTCCTAACCTTAGACTCGGAATAGTCAGAAGCAAGGTCGCAATATTACATCAACGCTTCAACGCTTGAAAACGCTCACATTTGCAATGCAAAATCAATTAGCATACGCTCCGCACACATTCAATTTCCCAACTATTCTCATATTTATAACAATAAAACCAGTTAATGTAATAAATATTTAACTTTTGTTTCGTTAACATTATTATTTTGCGTAAAATTGCAAATAATGGGCTAATATAAAAAAGTGAGATATAATTCTGACTTGTACAGAATGAGCCGTTGACAAATATGCGGCGAGAGCGCAATGATAACGCGATAATCAGCGGTTGTCCAACGCGCAAATACCCAACCGCATGGTGACGGAGGGACGTGGGACATGTTTATGTGGCGTGTTAAATTTAAGTGCGCTTGTAATTTGCCGGTGTTGATGCGCAAACATTCACCGGTTCGATGGCGACGCATCCCAACCGTTTCTCAGCCTTGTACCCGAGCGTCATTATCAATCAGCTCGCAGATAGGCAAGATGGACTGATACAGGGATCATTCGTATTGAAAACGTTTGGCTTGTTTGCGTAGAAGATTAGGACTGTTGACGTACGAATTGAACGTGATTAGTTTAAGTCAATTTTGGTCTAGATAGTTTACTTTTCGGTAATAATGATGTTTTATAAGGCTTAACCTAGTCTGGTTTACTTTGGAGAATTTGTTGTCGTCTAGGTTAGATTCCTTGGAAGTTTATTAGGTTTGTGATATATTTCTTTTACTTGAGGTTAAGTTTGTTTTTGTTAGATTTGGACAGGTTGGGTAAAGTTGAAGTTTGCTTGAGGTTATGTTGAGGTTAGATTGAGAGTAGATTGAAGTTAAATTGAGGTTAGGTATAGGTTGCAAATTTAACCTAGATTTGCTTGAATTATACCGAATAATGTGCTTCCGATGCTCTACTGTACTTCTAAAGGCCAATAATGAGACTTGTTAGGAAAAACGACCACGAGCACTGAAATTGAAAATCGACACATGTGACATGAACCTCCTTCATGCAATCACCTAGAGCTATAGCACACGAGAGTTTAGAACACGAATATGTGGAAACAATAATTATCTCCTAAATTAATCAAATTGAAAACCATAGACGGTATTAATTGCCTGCGGTCAGATATGAGATCAAAACTAACCTAAAAAAGTGTTGACGACCGAAGGACATAACCTAGATATTAGTTCTGGTTTCCCACTTCAGTAGAAACCTGTAAACAGATTCATTATTAGTGAAGCTTTTAAGCGTTATCAATAATTCACCCACTTTTTGGCTTTGCTTTCTATCGATTTCATTTCCAATTAGTTTGTTACTTTTCGATGGGAAACTAATTACTTTATGAATTATTACTTTCATTTTGTTCATTTAATTAATTTTTGATTTATTACATTTTTAAACGGATGAAAATGTTCTTAAGTTTAACGTTAATAGATCCCGAAATTTGTAGCGTTAATCAAAACCGTACTAACCAAACCTATAAACTGATGGGAATAAGTATGAATCATCCAATATTTTAAAATTATACTTTTTTCATTCTAATTTCCACTAAAAAATCTATAAATTTTTAAATATATGTTATATAGAATTTGGAAATTTAGTGTGACGTTTGAATTATATTTTAGAGCAAGTACTTAGTATGATTTTTCCCAAAGGTCGCCGGTTCAAATCCGGTCGGGGTCTTCAAATTTTCTCTTTCCCTGTTAAATTTCAATTTCAATTAATTAATTTCTTTGTAAATTCATTAATTGTGCTAAATG
>JAODAC010010396.1:0-26276 GCA_027575185.1 Mimaenictus wilsoni
ATTAAGGTTCACCTTCATTCACAACGATACTTAAGAATTTGTTTAGGAATAAATCAATTAGGCATCGAGTAACGAATCTTGTAATCATATATGACTGTCTAGTAATCTACTCGACTCCTCTGTTCACGTTAGCAAAATTATAAAGAAAATCTAATGATTTGTAAGTAAATCATTAAAGTTCGTTGAAACAAGTACAGATTATCTAATAATTATTTATGACAGCTTGAATTGATTGATTCTACGGCACATAAATGTTATTTAAAGTATAATAATATTTCACAATTGTGCATATTTTTCAACTCCTGTTCCATAACGTACACATTTTAGTATTACTTTGATTAAGAAATTATTATTTTCAAACATAATAGTCGTGAAAAAAGTATAGTGTACTTTCCTCACTCTTTGAGTTACATCACAACACAAGCTCTTGAGGAAACGGGTACCAGCCTACGCTCTTTGTAAAATAGTATATTTTACAAAGAGCGTAGGCTACTACTGTTGTGTAATATGCCTATATCGTATGCGTACTGATAGAACACGTAATACTACGTAGGAAAGTCACTACTGGAACGTGCATATAGCGACGAGCGAGGCATGCACCAACGTGCGCGGAAGGCACTGGCTTCGGCACTTTTCAAATTTTATTATTCCTTGTAAGGTTTATGGAATTTAAGATAAGTCAATCAAAATTGGTATGTTGATAGCTTAACAAATTCTCTATAATAGGGCTTTAACAGATATTTTATAGTTTTTTTAGTTATTGACTAGTTATTGGGTTGATAGTCTCCAAAATATATACATTATTATTTTAGGAAATTTATTAAATTGTCTGCAAAGTCAATGTTTCTCTAAATATAAAGTATTTTCTATAATATAGACTTTTTAAATTAAGTCCCTAGCAGTTAACATCATTTTAAAATAAGGCTTAGTTTTTGAGTTATTCACTTTTAAATTTGCATGCAACGTAAGCAACGTAAAATCTGAGTACGTACGTGGTGAATTAAAGCAAAACGCATGGAGCGCTTAAGCTTTCCTATTTCATTTCGTTTCAAGTAATTAAATTAAAGAAATTTATTTTAGCTTTTAGCTTTTATTTTTAACTTTTCTATATAATTATGCCCTACCATTTCCATACTTATCCACTTAAATGTTTATTGAAATTGTCGATAATTTAATATGAGAAACCAGTGCATTAAAAAATATATGGAACCATTTTCCAGTGATTAGAAACAAGTTATATATTGTAGATTCTGATCTATACGCTTCAGGTGAACAATTTTGAGGTTGACGTAATTGTCATGAGCCCTGCTACCGATGCTGTGAATGTGGACTGGGTATATCAATAATCAATAGAGATATGGTCATCTTTGAACCTTCGCAATGTATTTTAAATGGGAACAATCAAACTATTTTTTGACCATATCTTGGTCACATTGCGAGGTATTTACTTGAAATATATATTAACGCATTTCCTTTCCGATTCTACATCGAACCATAAGAAAAATGGCTGGGTGTTTTAGGTATTTCCAAAATCGAAAATTTGCATGTGGCTTATATGAGTCATTTTACGATGGCTTTTACGGTACGATCGTACGGGTTTCTATTTTTTTGCTTGCTTTTATATTGTTGTTGTTTACAGTTCATACAATTCAGACATTTTTGTTTATTGGTTTGAGTTGTTTAGGTATATGTGTTGTTGAGCGTAGTTCTCGTAGTGTGTTGTAGATGTCTGTAGAGTGATGTGCGAAGATGAATGTTTGAAGTTGTGTGTGTTTATATATGTATTGAAAATAATCACGCTATGTGATGCCTGCCCCGAGGACTCAAACTCGAGCACCAGCGTAATACGCGAATGTGCTACCCATTAAGCTATCCAGGCGGGTATACATATATAAATATAGACAAATAAGTAACATTAATCCAAACAAGACCAAAATACAGCCTAGCCAATCACAACGTTACTTAACAATTTGATTATAAATTAACCATCATCGAAAAATGAATAATGTTAAGTAATTTGTTCCACTCTATAAAAAATACATTGTTTTACAAAATGTACTAACGACCAACCAAATGTGCGATGACTGCTGACTGATAGGTCTCAAGTTCAATTCTCGGCAAATGTAGAGTAAAATGCATTATTCTTTTAATCAACGGTATTAACCTATAATATTATTAACTAGAGTGAAAATGAATTGAATAGAGCAAACATGTAAAATGGCTATGGTAATTTATTTTCGCTCCCTCCCTTGCCCCAACCTCTGAAAAAAATTCTGCCGGCGTTCATGCCCCCGTGGGGCGTGCACCTGATCATAGAAAACACTGCCCTAAAGAGATTTGTTCCATTCCACGGATCATATTAGTAAAATTTACAAGAAAAATGTATTTTATAATTTATGTTTAACTTCAAGCTGTGTGTTCTACTGCTCAGAATATATTAATAAAAAATAATATAGTATAGATACATTAGTAAACACAATTTTGCATATCTGTACAAATTAAATTGTTTGAATTGCAAGAGGCAGACAGCAAGTAAACGAAGAACACTTAGATATAAATATACACAAATAATTAAAGTTCATTCAAGTAAGACCAACTACCTATTCATTCAGAATTTTACTTAACAATTTGATTATGAATGAACCATTTGGGCATTGAGTAATTTATCTTATAATTTATAACTGCCTAAAGCGGTTTGTTCTACTCCACTGCATTTATTAATTAAAATAATGTAGCGTACGGAAGACAGTCATTACAGAACAACTTCTACGCATAGACAATGACAGTAGGTAGGGTCATAATCAAACACAGAAATAAAATAAACGGAAATATTGACTTAAATATGAGGAAACTATGCACCTATTGAACATGAGTAGACTCAGTGGTCCGTAAACATTGTGCGCTGCACGTATTATGAAACCCATCGTCCGGCGGCGGTAATAGAAAATCGACAGCGGCAAGGCAGCCCCCGAACTGATCGATGCCAAACGCAGAACGCACTTTCACTCGGCGCGCGGCGGCGCTGTGCCACCACCAGCAGCATATCTCCGTCGCACCGACGTCGCAGGCGTACGTTTATCGCCGTCGATGCATTGAGCAACCACCGAGAGCGTTGGCAATCTGTGGCGCGACCGGCGGTGGCAGCGCCGCGACGCTGTACACCTCATACAAGCACCGGCTGCCGGCAGCGACGACGCAAAAATAAATTCGTGCGAAAGGTATGCGACGCTGTGTCGCATGTCAAATTGTGGCGAAATTCAACACGACGGAATCCCTTCAGTGGTCAACTGCGCTCATCGTGCTCAATTGATCGAGCTTTGAATGGTTTCCACAGCGCTACAAAGCGATACAAACGTGCATCGACGAGTCTAATCTACGGTGGTGAAACAAACAAATCCTATCTATCATTTTACAAATAGTAAGGGCACTAAATTTAAGGTATTTATTGTATTAAAAACTTATTTAGAGAATTGAATTTACGACATGAGGAATGTTTTGAAAGACTTTATCTTAAACAGTTTGTACCTAAAGCATGATCACCATCCTATTTACTGGATATAGACTTATTCAGTAAAAATGTAAAATAAGAAGTATTTAATTAATGAACATTGTTCTGGCTTGTTGTTATTTGTAATGATTTGGTCATAGATTGCTTTATTTCACGCGATTATGTTTTGTCTGGATTCCAACACGATTTCATTGCAAATGTATGCAAATTAGAGCTATTGATAGACTTAGCGAGGCTTTAAAAGTGCAAATAATAAACAGGTTACAAATTAACAGGTTAGAAGCTTTTTTTCTGAATTTAAAAAGTAACAATATAATAATTAACATGAATAAAACAAAATAGATAAAGGTAAATAAAATAACGAGGAGTTTGTTCAAGCGATCGATTATTAATTACATGACTACTTCTTAAACCAATATTATTGCTAATTGCAAGATACATAATTTATTGAATTATTCATGCAATTGTCTTGTTCAGATTCTAAAACTTTTTCATAAAATAAATCTTGAAATAAATCTTCATATTTAAAATGGAATATACATTTAATTATAGGTAAACCATTTTATTTAAAGTTAATAAGCTAAATTATATTCACTTGTCTAGAATAAGTGAGCTCTTAAGAAATATTTCCAATATAGAGACAAAGTAGAGACGTTTAAATAATAATCATAACTTTGTCTGAATGTTATTTGCAATGCTCTCGTTAAAGATTAAAATATTTCATATGATTTGTCTGAATTCCAAAATTGCATCATTGCAAATCTATACAAATATATAAGCATTAATTCGGAAGCGTTTAATAATGCAAATTTTAAACGGATTCCGAATTAAACAGTTTTTTTCATATTTGAGAGCAAGTACTTAGTAATGATTGTTCCTAACTCAATCACACAACTACTATCATACAGTCTTGTTTGAACGACCCCAGACTAGCTAGCATTGGCATATCAAAGAAGAATCATTTAGAACAATTAACGAATTTACAAAGAAATTAATTAATTGAAATTAAATTTAACAAAGAAAGAGAAAATTTGAAGCCCCCGACCGGATTTGAACCGGCGACCTTTGGGATACCGGCACAACGCGCTACTAACTGCGCCACAGAAACCCCGGGAACCCGACCTGGTACTTCGAATTAACTCTTTCCTTTTGCCGCAATGTCTTGGCTGACTTTGAGAATATATATGTTATATCGAATTTGGCAAATTAGTGTGAGGTTTGAATTATATTTGAGGGCAAGTACTTTGTACCCGGGGTCTCCGTGGCGCAGTTGGTAGCGCGTTGGGCCAGTATCATAAAGGTCGCCGGTTCAAATTCTTTCCGTGTTAAATTTCAATTTCAATTAATTAATTTCTTTGTGAATTCATTAATTGTGCTAAATGATTACATGTTCTTCTTTGATATGTCAATGCTAGCTCGTCTGGGTTCGTTCAAACAAGACTATATGATAGTAGTTGTGTGAATTAGTTAGGAAAAATCATTACTAAGTACTTGCTCTCCAATATAATTCAAACTTTACACAAAATTGCCAAATTCAACATAACATATACTCTCAAAGTTTTTTTTATTTAAGGAACATCGACTACTATGATCATTAGGTCTATTCTATTTTTATTTTAAAGTAATTAGTCATATTACAGACTATTACAATTGATAAGAAGAATTAATGTTGCTCTAATCCAACGAGATCCAAACTCGGGACCTTGTAGTGAGCAGTCATCGAACATACCACAGCACCACTTGCTTAGCCAAAAAATCAAAACTAACTACGACAAACAATTATAATATTAAATAATTGAAAAAAAAAAACAATAATAAATATCGATAGCAAATATAATGAACGCAAAAGAGCTAAGTTTAAATAAAATAACACCAACACTATTCAAGTGACAATGGATTTCGAAATAAATATCTATATATAAAGTATATACATTTAAATAAAGTCTATTATTATAAATAAAGTTAATATGCTAAATCATATTCATCTATAAAGATAAAGTCCTAACTAACTTAATGTTTCTGACTATTATCTATAATCGTATATTGTACAACGAGCATGTAATGTTATACATTATTTGCGAGTTGTGTCTTACAAGACATGCGAGTGAATAATGTGCATTACATACGAGTTGTACACTGTTTTTTTTTCTACGATTATATGTATGAAAATTATAATGATTATCTTGCGTTTTTATTTTTGCTAATAAGCTGATTAATTTTCTGAACGAAAGTTACATAAATAGTGAAAGTTTTGGATTGGCAAGTCTTATTTGATTGGTTCAGCCATGGCGTCCGCAGAGGTAAACAAGTAATGAAAAAAATACTGAAATGTAGACATTTACCAGCACTGTAATGATTATCAAAAAGTTATGTAATATTTAATAAAGACGTTAATATAATGAGCATTTTATAAAACAGGAGTAGAAAAAGACCAGTATTGTCATATATCTGTTCAAGTAATTAAACACCTAACAATTCAAAAACATTAAATTTCTATAATTAGAAAAAAAGAACACAAAAATTGCAAGTAAAATATCATTCAAATTTAATTGCGTTTCTTCTCTCTTTTACCTCCTTCTATTACGTCCAATCCAGTCCATCCCTTCTCTTGGCTCAGACAACCACCGTCCCCTGATGGAATTCCTTCCACATTCTTTCATCAGATGATCCCATTTGTCCCATCCTCTATTGCACATTACACATTTATTTCTCGCACAACCATGTTTATCTTCCCCTTTCATCGTATCTACACCGTGTCCTTCTTATCAATCGTATCTTCTCATTCCCTTAGTCCCTCCACTTAAAATCTCGAAGTAGCCTGTCGATTACTTGTACCTCCTTGTTACCAGGATTGTATCTGATGTCCGTATCTTTCCCTGCAACTCGTGCTTCTTCTCTGCCTTCAAATTCCTAAACATTTCTTCCACTAGCCTACCTTCGTTTTCAATACTCTCTAACCATTCCTCTGACCATCATACTCTATGATTTCAATTCTATGATTTGCCGGAAAACACTTTGGAAAGCTATTCTAGTGCAAACATTTTCCAAATTAACAGCCTAAAACTAATACCACAATCAACAATTATTTATGTTTTAATTGTTACAATAAAAATAAATAAAATTACCAATACCAAAAATAACGGTAGAATAATAAGTATCTTTAAATAAAATAACGCGGAGTCTATTGCAGTAAAAATCGATTTGGAATTAAAATTTCACGTGAAAAGCCAAATATACATTTCCCACCAACATCAAAGTGTACATAAGAATTGGTAATGTGTAGTCCAAAGCATGTGGAAGGTCTACTGTGATGTTATGAGTAATGAGCATTGATTTATTTAGTTGTTAGTTGCTCTAGAATGTCAACGTACCTTCGATTTTTATATTTACCTACGCATATCATACTCAATAAGTACTTGCAATATATTACTATATAATAATAATTGTTGCGTATAGATGAATCACGATTTAAACATTGCGTGCAAAAAATTGGGTCAGAATAAACGAAAACAAAGGGCTGAAAAGCATATTGTGTAGTATATCACTCCCCCACGTGTTGTAAACCATCAAAAATTAAACCTACAAGCTTGAAAAAAACCACAACTTCATGAGAATTGCTCTATTTGCATAATGGGTTTAGAAACCAGCATTTAATAACTTAATATTCCAAAGTGTGTTTAGAAAATTGACTCGTAATTTCTATCTTATCAGTATTTTGTTGAGAATCGCCCAATACATTAATATTTAGCAGTAAATAAATAAAAGGTAGAGAACTCAATGGGTCGTGCTGGTACTACGTCGTAATTTTACCAAGGTGGGTGCGGGTAAGTGAATCCAGCTTAGATTGTACCGTTGAGCACGATTGTTGAATCGATACGCGAATATTACGGAATATGCTGGAAAAGCATACGCTTTTTCGCACACTGGCCCATGTGGTGTCGGCTTATCATCGCGAGTTTGCATTCATTGCGAGTGCATTACACACGTTTGCACCCGTTTTCACAGTTTCGCACTGCCGTTTTATGATCATTGTTTGCTGTTTACAGCCTAGCTCCGGAAGTCTCAACTTGATGGCGGGCAACTTTAGCGTTTCGCGCGCAAAAAATTACCGCCGGAAATGAGAAACATGTTTATAATGAGCTTTTACTCACAGTGAAATAAAACAAAAAAATATAATATAAGTTGAAAAGAAACTACGAGTACATTTTATGGAAGAAAATAACAATATTTTATTTTCCTGTTGTTAGTCGGCTCTTTAAATATTAAAAATCTCTTCTTTGATAGGTAGTGATAAGATTAGATGAGGATGTTTATTATTTTTATTTATATCTACCAATTAACGCCCACAGTAGAGTAAATTAGATAAACACATTCTAGAATGTAGTCATATCTGAACTATGTAGATGAAAATACTAGATTAAAACTGCAATAAATCACATTTTCGCATTGCTCAAATTACCTACTTGTATATCACAGTGTTCACATTTTAGTTCCCTATCAATTCAACTATTTGTAATAAACGTAGGAGTACTTATAATCATTCAATTGCAAGCTTATTCGTAATGGTCTGATGTAATGACTGTACTTTTTGTACTCAAAGCAATTCACGAGAACGCAATTATTCAATTAATAAAATAACAAATTAGGAGCAATTGATTTATACTACACTTCAGCACGCTACTTAACGCCGTACAAAAATGTCGATAATTGAAGCAACTTGAGTTTTAAACTTATATACATTTTAAATTTCCAAGTTCTATATACTGGAATTGATTGGATTTTACAAAAATGAATCCGCAAAGCAATACTATTCTGAATGGTCCTTCGGGAGAGCTGACAATGGCATTTAAAGACTCTCAGAAATCTACTAATAATATTCTTAATAATCAAGTAAGTAATCCACCCACAAAAAGTAGACAACAGCACATTATATTGGAAAAATCCATAAATTAAATTATATTTATTGGCATGACTTTTATAGAAAATCGTTAAGAATTATAATAAAATAATCTTCAAAACTTCGTAGGTAGAGGCATAAATGTTGAAATACGTCATGCATACATTTTTAAATAGATTTATTGCTTCCAACTTCGATACGCAGCGTGAGAGATGGCTGTAATAACGCAGGTCAACGACGAGACATTCGAATAACTGAATAGCAATAGAAAGCAAATAGGTATTACAAAGCCAGCCAGAAAGAAATAAAACACATCGATCGATTCAGATGATTAAAAAAAACTCGGTTAATGTACCGTAGACATTCAAAACTATACGTAGCTTGTACTATTTAGATGTGTATTATTAAAATTGCAAATCGATATGATTGCTAGAGTTTTACGATTATTTCTTGTTTATTTGCGACCGTTTAGTCATAGATTATGTTTCTTTTTGGGTTGGATTATTTGAGGGGTGTGCTAGTTTTGAGCATAGTCCTATGTCCTTTGTGTCCTTGCGTCGCAAGTTTTTTGCATTTCTCTCGTGGGAAACGTAGAAAAATCGGCGATATCACCCCGTTATACCCGCCGTCTGGCTCCACCACGCACAACGTCCTAACGACTTCGAAACTCCTGGTACTGCAACACAACTCCACAAATCATCATAACCCAGATCAGAACGACTTTATGATATAATCATGTCAGTTATAGAAGGTTCATTTATAACGCATTATTGGATAGTAGAATTCCTGCAAAATTGTTTTGATTTGCACTAATGATATCAGATATAACAGATTATAATAATATTAACAATATTCTATATTAATAAAAATAGAACATAAGGCCACAGCTACAACGCAACGATAGTCGCATTCAGGGTGGACCACCTCAACAGTTTCAAGGACAACCTAGAACTTTCCAGGGACAAGGTCCTCCTGCACAACCTGGTCAAGCTCCACAATTTAGACCACCAAATCTTCAGCAGCAAATTCAGCAACAATTACTGATAAATCAACAGCAGAGATTTGCACAACCAGGCTCTGGGAACCTTCAAGGTCCGATTGGCGCTTCTGGTCAGCCTGGACAACCTGGTCCAGTTGGTCAACCTCTGTTCAGGCCGCAACAACGCTTCGTGGCAGTGAACCCACCAGGGACTGTTCGGCCTAACTTCCGGACTCCAGGGCCAGGACCTCAAGTGGCTCCGGGATCTCAGGCTCCGTTACGTCAACGACCGCCAGGTCCAGTTCTGCAACAACAGGCTTCGTTTGCTGGTGGTTTGCCAACACAACGAAGTCAGGAAGGTAATTCGGGTGTCGAGACGCAGCGCAACAGCACACTGGAGACCGACGCAGTACCCCACATCAACGATATACAACATGAAGGGAAGGAAGAAGTCGGGCAGAAAATACCCACACCCTCAGCTTCACCACTACCACCACCACCAGCGGTAGCCAGTCCTCAACCAGAAGTCAAGCCACCAACGCAACAGCCTATAAATGCTTCAAGTCCGTCTCCGTCGCCTTCACCAGTACCAACAGCAGCTACTCCAGTGCTGACTCCACAAGTGCCGCCATCAATAGTGCAGCCGCCACTAGCACAAACAATACCACAACAAAATGCTCAACCACCACAGCAAGGAAATGATGGAGTACCACCTAATACCTTACAACTTGCAAGCTCGTTGGAGAGCAAGAACTCGAGTTCGCCAAGCCCACAACCAGAAAGTGTGATCGAGGTGAAGAAATCGGAGGACAAACCAAGAGCAGCAACTGATAATAAACCTCCGAAAGTCCCAAAAACACCCACGCGAGGTGGATCTACAGCACGAACACCTAGTAGAAACAAAAAAGGTTCTTACAAAGACATTGACACACCCTTGCTTGCCTTTTCTGTTCCGCTCTGGCTATGTTCTCAATTGTATCAATTACTATTGCTCTAATTCAATTGTGTACTTTCAGAAGGTGACAATGACAGTGGCGTTGATGAATCCACCCAAGGCGTGGATAACTCTACAAATGGTGATCGTTCACCTCGCAAGGCAACGCGTAATAGCAGTCGCACATCAGGTGGGGCAACGCCCACCAAGCACCGCTCATTTTCGCGTGGCTCTAGATCTCCGATGATGAGTCCTGACAGTCAACCTGGAACTCCCGGGCCTACCGAAAAGAAAAGTAGTCTTTGTCCATTGAACCTAACCAGAAGTAATCATAATTTTTCCAGAGATTCCAATGAATAAAGTTCAAGTCGGATCTGCACCTTCACCTAATTTAAAGGTGGTCAAATCCAAAATTGGTTCCCTAGCCAATGCCAGCCATAAACCAGGTGGTGGAAATGTCAAAATCGAAACTAAAAAGATTGATGTCTCCAAGACTCCGTCTAGGGTTGGTGCAAAGAACGAAAATTACACGCCTACGGGTGGAGACAAAAAGGTACTATGTAAAACTACTTAATCCTATGAATATTTTCTAAAATAGTGTTTCTAGATTATAAGTCAAAAGCTACAATGGAATGCTAAATCAAAGGTTGGATCTCTTGACAATGCCAGCCACAAACCGAAAGGTGGAGAGAAGAAAATAGAAACGGTGAAATTGGACTTTAAGGATAAAGCTAAATCAAAGGTTGGATCAAAGGATAATATCCAGCATGTACCAGGTGGTGGAGACATAAAGGTAAATATTAATTAACTCCTCTCATGCATAAACTGTTGGGATTACACCTGGGATGTCTACATTAATACAATTTTATTAACACACAACACAACTAAATAGACGCCGAAAGATGCCCATGTTGCTAATGGAATATTGAATTGCGATTCTACGAAAATGGTAAAGGAGTCGAAAGAAAAACATAATGAGACGGTTGTTCATCAGAACAGTACTGGTAAACCGCCGCATGTGAAGGTACCGATTAGAAAACAATCGCAAACAAGCAAATTAAAAGAAACATGCAATTTAGCACGTAATCAGAATCGGATTTAAAGTATAATCAACACATTCCTTAATTATATTGCGGGGTGACCAATGTCTTGCTTCCCTTGATATTAAGTTCTCCATCTATCCTACCTACATATATCTTTGGTAGGACTTTGAATATTCAGCCCGATATAAACACATTTCCTTTCATGTTCCTCATCATCTAGATTAAGAATTTGTTGGATCATGGGCATCATACATGCTATAAGGTCTGTGACTTGTCTAATTCATTGATTCTCAGAATTGCAACTCTCATTCTATGCTATCCATCTACTCTTTGAACGATCGTTTTCTTTTTCAATTTGAGGAGAGACCTATTTCTTAGATCATATCAGTACAGCTATTGCTGTGTCCCATTCATAATTCTTATTCTGAGTTGTCCAATTTCTTCATGTTTTTATTAGAGTTTTCTCCCTATCCTATCCACGAATCTTTGGCCGAATATTAAATACTAACCAATACATCTCTTGAATTCATCTACCCATATGATTGGAAGAACTGGATCTGGAACTCAATCTGTTATTCTTCTACCCTTGATATGACCTTTTTTCATTTTGTGGGGGACCAATTTCTTGTATCATAGAGGTGCTCCTATCCCTGCAACCTATCCAAGTTACATTCCAATTACGTTTAAGTAAATAATACTTAACTTTATTCAAATTCTGAGGTGCTCAAGCTCTGGTTGCACACATCTCTCCGTATGGAAGGTCATTGACCAATTAGTAGATTCTCAGAAATGCATCCTCATTATAGTTTTGCATCTGTCCTTGATATGACTACTTTTTCATTCATTTCCATCTAATCTTTTAACTTCCTTTCAGTGAAGTAACAATTCCTATTTTTTTCATACATGTTTTTAGATACGCAATGAATTGATGTATTTGTTAAAGGTATCCCTATATGCTATCCATAGATCACATAATTGCAGCATATCCATAACCATAGAAGAGCTTCATCAGAATTTATCTGTCTATATTTTCTACGCAAAAATAGGTTTCATTAACGGATAGGACTTATTATTTATTCATATTTCGGGGTGACTAGTCGTCTATCTAGTCGTCTATCTTGACAAATTTCTTAAACTGTAGCAGCACATTTATCCCCGTAACATATCTACCCTTCACGTTTATTTAACAATATTATTCATTCATATGCTATTGTGACCAATTTCTCTATGCTTTTATTAGAGGTGTTAGCTGGTTAGTATCGTTAGTTGATAATTGATAACGCGTTTGTTAAATATCACAATTCAGTTTTTATTTGAAAACACAAAATATTACGCTGATATGAGAGCAGAGCACGAGCGTTTAAGAGATGTTAACTCGAAGGTCAGTGAAGATAAATTTAGATATTACAAGATGCTCGTGAAGCATGATGTAGGCAGGTTTGTAGGAGTCAGTGGATTCTCATATGGTGGAGTGACTTACAATTAGCCATCTCGGAAGAGTTAGGCCGCCTCCGAGAAGGTGTCCCATAATGTCTCCAGGAATGGAGGGAAAAGGCTCTTGAAATGTCTTGTGTGCGGGAGAACATTATGAAGCTACAAAGAATGATGGGTTTTACAAGGGACACGATTTTGAAATTATCACGGGTAGTCAGAGGATGAGCTAAAGTTACAGTTAAAACATGATATCAAACAGATACATGCACAAGAAGTTTTACTAGAAATGAATAGACTTATAAAATTGTGACAGTTAAAAATAGGCCTAGAAGAAATACAATACTATGTCGTTTGCTCTGTTCTCGAATAAAAATAAATCTTCATAAATATCAGAGACTGGAGTGCCTACAGTGGTTTCCCTGTACCCTAGCCATCCATGCTTGGTCGAACTGTGAAAGATCATTGACAAATTTCTTGATTCACAGTATTGCACCTCTTATTCTATACATCCTATTCAACTATTTGTTTTTTTTATTTTATGGGGTGACCAATTTCGTGAACTATAGCAGCAGAGCTATCCCAGTATCTGATCTAACCTTTCACGTTTCTTTAACGATATTCATTATTCATTCATATTCTGTGGTGACCATTTATATGCTTTCATTAGAGGTCTCCTTCTAAACTATCCCCCAATTATTGGCCGAACTTTCACGACTTATCAATTCGTTTTTATATATATCAGTGACCCATTTCTTGAACCCGAGGATATGCTATCCTTGTACCCTATCCGTCCAGCCTTAACTATGGAAGGATTTCATTCCATAATATTACATCAATCCCTTCACTAAACCACGTTGCAGTGAAGAATACAGATACCTTATTCCTTGATTGAAAAAACAACGAAACGTTACATACAAACCAAATCCGCAAGTGCACATACAG
Organism: Mimaenictus wilsoni; assembly: GCA_027575185.1. Taxonomy (NCBI): domain Eukaryota; kingdom Metazoa; phylum Arthropoda; class Insecta; order Coleoptera; family Staphylinidae; genus Mimaenictus; species Mimaenictus wilsoni. Next base: position 13,738 of record JAODAC010010396.1, read on the forward strand.
TAAATATAATCCACAACTGTCCAAAATTGCAACTGCGTTAGTAATCGTTGTTTTAGGAGCAAATGGCACATTGAACTACAAGCTGTATTTGTATTGTGTACATAATGCTGTAAATGTTGTCTGTATAACAAATCCATTCACCAAGATCACTTCAAACTTGGTCATTATTACAGATAATTGACAGGAAGATAGACGTACAAGCCGAGAGTAAAATCGGCTCGCTGGAGAACGTCAAGCATCGACCTGGAGGCGGTGAAAAGAAGATCTTCGACGACAAGGAATACCTGCGACAAATGTCGGGCGGTGCCAATGAGAATAATTCAATGTGTGGATCACAGGCAAGTCTCGTCGCTGAATACCAAAACTAAGCCGCGCTGCATTGACTTCTTATTTTACTTAGTTGTTATTTAGTAGGAGTATGAGTTTTTGCACGTTATCCTCGCATTTAAGCGTTTCGTTTACCAAACTGCTTCATATTCTTCTGTTTTTTTTTTCACTTTCTAAGGTTGAGTAATGACAAGTTCTTACGAAAATGCTGAGTCATCAGAATTTATTGTGTTTCTTTAACAACCACACGCTTTGTAACATTGTAACAACTCGTAGAACTCGTTGCCGTCCCAGCACTCGCAGCACTCTGACACCAGGGAGCCGATTTCCGATGAGAACCTCAACAGAGAGAACTAATCCGCCATTTTGATAGCTACCATCTAGCTAACCACTCCAAAAAACTACACGTTAGATCATTGACATCCTCGATAACCAAACATTAAAATCTATTTAAGTGGTATCACATACAGATAGCAAACGTTGTTCACGTTAAGCCTAACCCAAATAAATTTGATGTTGACTAGATTTGAAGTGGAACTACAATCACACTATTGAAGTTTGCTTTTTTCGTGGGGAAATCAAGTTGTTTGTTGATTAAAATTAAATAAAATAGTTCATTTGTCTTAAATTGATTGGCAAAGTTAGTTTGCACATTTAATGCTTGGCAAATTAGACGCAAAATCTATTTTTTCATCAAGATCGACGTTTAGCTATGTATGTATAAGAGAATCTTCTGTCTAACGTTAATCATGAGCAAATCAAACAATTCCACACCAACTATTCATTCGCTTAACCACTAATAAGCAACTACTTACATTTAGTATGCTTAAATACCATTTATGTACGTGTGACAACTAATTGTAGACATTATTAAATTGTTTATTAATTATTGGATTAATTAATGACGTAAGTAAGTGATGTAAGCACTAAAGTACATTTAATATTATTAATCAGTGTTATAAAAAAATAAAGTAAACACATTATATTCAACGTCCAAAAATGGGGGACTTGAACTATAGGTAAATCACGACAAGTTGGTAACACCATAAAAATTAGTTGGTATATCGCAAACAAACAATATTAAGTTTTATAATGTTAATTAGGCAAAAAAGAACATAATAATCGATGGATATTGTGTGTAATTTATGTTAAGTTGACCATTATAAATTCATGAAATATTTCTATACAAAATTGAATAATTATGATTATATCAATAAAAATAATTCTCTCTAAACAGCTGTGCACTGTAGTCAATTATGTCATCTGCATCTTCAAGAATATAAGCATTCTTCGTTCCATACTAGTGGATAAACACCTTCAAAGACTTTAAAGAAATGTGTTTAAAACGATGGGGACCACTTAAGAGAGGGTGGGACTATTCCAAGGGGGTTTATATACATCGTCAGGGGATTACTGCATTATTGGTGGATATCGCTACCCCTCTTGGGACAGTCATGTGAGTTCATAAATAATGTAAGGAGCGAAAAGGAAAAGCATAGGGGTCTCCAAAAATTGTTCATCAAAAACGGGGCCACACCAATAACAAACGTGACAACTTCCGCTTTGAAAACTAAAAATGAGCTTGAAAAAGTCAACGTGTTTGTCCATCAGTATGATGAAGCATCCATATTAGAATGCTCCATAAATCACTGTAAGGTAACATTGAAAGCACGCTTCTGAATTGCAGCTGCTTTTCTTTAGGTCCCATGGGAGCTTAAGTAAGTTATTGTATTACTATTACTAGACGAAACTAAATAAAGAAGTTGAGAATATGGACAGTCAAAAAATGCAGAACGTCATGGCGATGATGGGCAAAGTCGTTACCATTTTGGAGACCGTTGAAGAGAATCAACGGAAGATTATGCAAAATCGACCTACCTCCCGAAACACGCCAAAATCCCCAAAAAGTCGTCCTGTTAGCACACCACGTTCTCCTTGGCGATATTAATCATTAATGTTTTTATCAATTTACTCTAGAAATATTAGTAGGTTTTTATCTCGTTAAATTAGTTATATTTGCAAATATTACATATCGCATTTGTTAGAACAGTACAGGACATTCACGAGAATAGTTATTATATATTGTTAGCAATCGTAATTAAAGAAATGTGTTATGGTGATGATGGATAGATGTGTTGCTAGTTTGGAAATTAGCAGTCAAAGGAATCAAAGGAAACAATTCTCTAGCACACCATGTATTTCTTGGATATATTAATCACCAGTTTTTTACGAATTCACTCCAAAATTATCAGTAGATTTTTATTTGGATAAATGTGTCATAATCTGAAATTTACATCTCGTTTTTGATAATAATCACCTCTAAAGAAAGTTGTCATTAGGAGAGAATGTGGGCAGTCAAAAACAAAAAGTGTCATGGCGATGATGGGGAGAAGTTTTATCATTTTGGTAACCATTTGTATCAAGTATAAAGATATTAATCATTAGTTTCTTGCAAATTCACGCAGAACTTATCAGTAGTATAGTAAGCTAGATACTTCAAGAGAGCAATAAGTTATTGTAAATTATTAGTAATCAATAGTAGAAGAGGAATTAAACAAATCATTCAGGCTTAATGTGAACAGTCAAACTCAAAAAGTGCCATAGTGATGATGAATCAAAAGATGCCACACTCTTAACACACTAACTAAGATTTCCTTGGAGATATTCATCATCAGTTGTTTACGTTTTAAATCATATTCTCTCGTATCAATATGAAGATAGATAATTCATGGGGATAGTAAGTTATTACAAATTATTAGTAATCAAAAGGTAATTGAGAGGAAAATAGGACATTCAAAAAGATAAAGTGTCATGGCGATCATGAGAAGGGTTACTATTTTTGTACCCAGTTGGTAACCAAACAAAAGGAAAAACACTTCGTCCTCTCAGCCCACCACGTTCTCCATAGAGGTATTAATCATTAACTTTTTTGGGAATTCATTTAAGACTTATTAGTAGATTCGTGTTTGATTAAATTAATCATAATATCAAATTTACACTTAGTAATTTTCAATAGAGTAAAAATAGATAAATCATGGGTCAGTAAGTTATTGCAAATTATTAGTAATCATTAAACTAAAACGAATTAAAGAATTTAAAAAATCATTGGGATTTATTGTGAACAGTTAAATTGCAGGGACGTGCCATAGTGACGATGGATATAAGTGTTGCCATTTTGATAAATATTTGGTAACTTAAAGAATCAAAAGATTAACACACTAACAATAAGTTTTCCTTGAAGATATTAATCATCAGTTATTCCCGAATTAGGTTAATAATTATCAGTAGATTGTATTTGGTTAAATTAATCATATTCTCTGATTCCTTCTAGTATTTGTTAATAGAGTGAAATTAGATAATTCATGGGGACAGTAAGTTATTGCAAATTATTAGTAATCATAAGATCATTGGGAGGAAAAGTGGACATTCAAGGAGAGAAAGTCTCATGGTGATCATGAGACAAGTTACTAGTTTGATAAACATTTGGTAACTAAATAAATCAAAGCACGCTAGCTTCTCTAATTACAATTTCATATTTACATTTAGAAATTATCAATTGAATAAAATAGATAATTCATGAGGATAGTAGGTTGGAAATTATTAGTAGACATTAAAAAAGGGGAAATCTAAAAACAGGAGGGGGTAATGTGTACAGGCAAATACAGAAAGTATCATTCTGCTGATTAATAGAAATGTTGCCATTTGATAACCATATTATTAAAGGAAGCCATTCTCTTAACACTCAACGTTCTCCTCATAGATACTGATCAGCATTTTCAATCAATTCTCAATTCATTTAAGATTTATCAATCAATTGATATTTCGTTCAATTAGTCACATTCTCAGATTTGCATCTCATAGGTAAACGAATTAAAAAGGTGAAAAGTGTCAAGGCGTGATGGGTAAAAATGTAACCATTATAATAACCATTGAAAAGAAGGAAAGGAAGCCGAACGCATTCTATTTTCCTTGGATATAATGTTCATATTTGATTAAGTCAATACTATAAATGCAAGTAGACATATGTTCCGTGATAATTAGCGTGATTTACTTATCATCTTTTAATCCAATTCTTCATAATATTTTCAAATTATGTTCCTGGCTAAAAGTCAATTAAGTGTGAGCCGCATTTGCTAATTTTCGCTATATGAATATATAAGACAACTTTCAAAACTTGGAAGTATATTTGGTTGCCTACATCAAAACTGATTGATGCATAGCCCTAGCCGGTAATTGTTAACCTTATAATTCGAAACTTGACTGTCAGCAAGTCTTAAATTTCATGTTTATCACAACTTGCAATTTTGATAAAACTGACTAATTCATCATAAACAAATCAATCATGGCCAGCAAGGAGGAGTGGTGTGCCGACAAACTGTCCAAGCTTTTGAACGAAGATCTACGTATTTCCACTCTAAACGAAATCAAAGATCATTTTCAAGTTATATCCGACGTTGAAGCCACTCAAACGGTCGAGTTACTCGAACTGCCTCTTCTTTTTGACTGCCTTAATGACTCCAACCAGTAAGTCTTTACCTTATCTAAATACATTCATAGAAACTTTTAATAATTGCAGAGAACAAGTTGATCTTGCATGTGAAGTCTTGTCACTATGCATGGAAAAACTCGACATTGGCGAAGCTGCAATGCGCTACACAATTCCCCTCGAAAGAGCCTTAAACCACCCTAATCCCGGTGTAAAAGTGATGGCTCTTGATGAATTATCAAGGATATTAAACTGCTCCACACAACAAAGGAATACAATGATAAATAATCTCTGCAAGGCGAACATATTCACCAATATTGTGCGTTGCATTGGTGATGATGACCTGAAGGTGGGTGCACGCTCTGTGAACATTGTCTCACGCTTCTCTGCTGTGAATCCTGACTGCATACTGAGTGCCAACATCTTGCCAATTATGAAAGAAACCATGGCGAAGAATGAAGTCGTTCGTCTACGCTTCTACGAATTGTTTATTGCAATATCTGTGGAAAGCGAAGCAGCTCATGGTAGCATCGTTCGACGCGGTTTATTAACGCCAATGTTGAACGAAATTAACACTAATGATGTCCTCCTTCGATTAAATATCATCGAAATGCTTAGCACGCTCGTTCATAAGGATTACGGCTATGTTTATTTGAAGCAAGAAGGTTTTATTGATAAAATTTTCCGATTATTTATCAACGAAGCTGATCCGATCTTCTTGCAATTGTGCGAGCCTGGAATATTGAAGTTTTATGGACATATGGCCGAATGCAAACCGCAGGAAGCTTTCGAAAAATATCCAGAAGTGATTAACAAAATCTTCGAGAATCTGTCGTCCAATGATTACACTGTTTTAAAAGTGTCTTTGGAGACGCTAGGTTATGTGAGTCGGGGCGATAAACTCGTCCTGGATTCTTTCGTTGGTTTTCAGATGGTTTCTGCGTTGAAATCGATGGGTGAACGTTTACAGTTCTTCCCGACTGAAGTAAAACTGATTGTTCTTAGCTGGTTGGTGGATTTGATCACACTACATACACCTAATGGTTCTGCGAATGGCACACGTATTGCTTTGAAATGGTTTAATAATTTCAGCGATAATCCAATGGATTTGATCATGCATTATGTTCGAAATCCTTTTGAGGAGTTGCGTTTAGCTGGGTTGAAGGTGTTGCATGCTATCAGTATGCACAATTGGGGTCAGGAGAAGATTAAAACGTATCCGGCTTTGGTAGAGTTATTATTGGATAGGGGGGCTGAGACATTTAAGTCGACAAAGGACGAAAAATATGCGATTGTTAGATGTTTGCACGAGCATAATCTTGGTGTGTTTGATGAAGATACTCGCCGAAGATTCGAATTATTTGTCAATGAAGGGCCTCATTATGTTAGGGCAGCTACAGAGGTTGCCATTGAAGGAAACGAATAAATTTCATAATGATAACATCATCAGTGTTACATTGCATTATCAATTGGTATAATTTACTTGAACTGCATTATATATGTTAATTGTATGTGGTAAGATTTGTATAAAAATATATGTCTGGCGCTAAATTTTATTAGTCATATTTTCCTTTCCTCAAAACTAGTATTGTACTGGGGATGCCACGTTGCGGCAGATTGATAGAATTAAAATTCAATTGTTTTGCTTTTGTTATAGACTGGCTAACAATCTATTTCTATACCAAGTTCCTACCCTTTTCTGCTGGTCCAATTTTGAAGTGTTATGTACCTATCTAATATAACCTTCAGATGTTCATGTTATTTTATATTGTAAGAGGAAGTTTGGAATGTCACATTCGTCTCACATGGACGTACCTACAGGGATCCGTTTCTTCGACGTCTTCTACTGTGAATTGCTGAGTTTCTATGTTTCACATCCAAACGTTACGCTTTGAAATAGAGTTGTTTCTAATCTACGTTCTTCGACCAGAATATTCTATACAAAGCTTGGATTACTTGTTTTCCGCTCGTTATTGTGTGTTCTAAGCCTTTCTCTATTCTTCCAGGGTTATGGATTATCGAACCCAAGTTAGTCTATTATTTTAGTTTAAATTTAGGCCTTTCTGCTCTTTCAATTAGTCAATGCAAATGTATTTTTTTCACATTAACTAAAATAAACTAATAGACACGCAATATCACCTACTCAAAACTGCATAGTTAAATCGGAATCAAACATTACCCCGTCTCCACCAAATGCCTACCCTTCTTCTTTTTCACCATCCTAACAATGATCGTCACCCTCTCCCGTCCCTCAGATAACATTTTTCACAAAGTCTTCCATTTTCAACTACCACACACACCCTTTACTTATTCCGATACATTCCTTGATCACATCTTCTTAGCAGCCATGCATAATTCATACCTCTTATATTCTTCTGTGGTATATTCTGGAGTGGATCTTTCCAATCCCATCAAGTCCTTCAAGAACCAGGTCGTTGTTACGCCATACATTCCCTCATATACTCTTAATCATTCTCCATGCTCACCGGGCTATCGCTTGTACTCACCACATGTTCCTTCCACACTCCTGAGGACCTAACGTGGAACCCCAAATATTTAGACACGTTCATCTTTTCCAACTTCTCTCCCATGCATAACAAGGCATCCATACCCTTCTGCCCCAGGTTTTCTACAAACCATCCTTTTCGTTTTTCTCACATTTACACCCAACTCTCTTTTCCTCATATACCTCTCCACTCTCTTTAGCATTGCTTGCGTTCCAAGATTATTTTTTACTACCTGGGCGATGTCATCCACATAGCCTATCAGTCAGTTTTTTGTTTTCCGACAACAACTTCGTCATCCTGTCCGTGCCGAAGAACCTCATCCAACTCACTTACGAATTGGTTAAACAGGACGGGACTCTTGGGACATCCTTGCCTAGATCCCTTGTGAAGCAATATTAAGTATATATAAGCAGTCTTTATTCTGGCATGACACGCCTCAAAACACATTCATTTATAAACACATCCCACATCACAATAAATATTATAGTATCAGATATTATAATATTAAGGTATATTAAGTTCTTTGCCGTGTATTCAAAATCTTACACATCCTATAGGATCGTTAAGACAGCTTCCCTATTATGTTTCTCTTCAGGCCTTCTTGAAGATATATCTAAAGTGATTTTTTTCTATATTAAGATTTTTATAGCGCTTTGACTGGTTTCAGTAATATGGCATTCTTGACTCATTGTCAGCGCTGCCCACAACATCTGTTTAGTTACTTCGACGGTTGGGCCTTATTCTTTGAGGCATCTGGCAAGGAGGTATAAAGAATGTGATATGTGGGTCTGACGTTTGGTTTGCTATTATTCCCCTAAATTAACTGTTATTCTTTATAGACTAGTCCTAGAGATTGCACTTGTTTTTATATTATTCCTTTTTCCAAGTTGATAAGTATATTTCTTACTGTAACAAGCGATTTATAGGGCAAGCCGTTTTTCTGGCAATGAGGATGTCTATCTACCTAGACTCACCGATTATGATTTATAATTTCACTAGTGAGATATCCAAAGAACATTTTGCCAAAGATTTTACCCCAAATTTTATTCTGAATCACCAATTGATTCATATAATTATATACATAGAAGAAGGAAAATACAAATGAAGAAGTGTTCTTTAAAATTGCTAATTTTTCTAGCAACAACGATGTGGAAGTATTTGGATTTACAATTCTTAATGTAGTTTTTAAGTAATCAAGATTGAATAGAAAATTTCATGGTTAATCGACTGCGTTAGTACATCGTTGGTATATGATCTGTGGTACAGCCCGCAACACATAAAAGTTTCAATAAAATATCTTCCCTCTTTAGCAATACCCCTCTTTTCTGAAACGATTCACCTGATGTTATTTTAAGGTTAGATTTGTAAATGTTCATGTTGTCCATGTGCTTCCAACGAATGAGCTTTATGTTTCTATGTTTATCTTGAAACACAAATAATAAGTAATTAATAATGACGAAGGTATGTATATTTTCATTTAAATAGATCACAAATGTAACTTCCTCTTAATTTCTAGGTGGTACGTTACTTTGACAAACCAGAAACTGATAATAATGAAACAAAAACAAAGAAACAGAGGAAGCTAGCTGAAAAACTAGAGAAGAAAATCGCAAAAGATGTAATTACTTACAATGTGAAGCTGAAAAAGAAGTTCGTACCTCCTTCTAAGGATGGCAAAGTACAGAAAGTCAAGAAAAAGATCTCCAATCCTAATCCGAAATTTCCCAGTCGTAAACCCATCGATCCTAAAGTTTTAGAAAAACATAGTCGTGGTTCAGTACTTCGAAAGAGTGGAGTAAAGACGGGGATACACAAAAAACGTTTCGCGAGAAAAGAGGAACAGTTAAAATTTGCTCATGAACAAGCAGCTCGAGTAGAAGTACTTCTCACAGAAGAATCAGGGTAAGTTTCCCAACTTTCATGTATTTTCTTTATTAAAACCATTAAAATATTAAATATTATTGCAGCTATTTGGAGGCAGACGATGGAGAAACAACCACACAGTTTACACAAAAGCAAATTGCTGATAGTGTTGATATCACAGCAGCTTCGAAACATTTTGAGCTGAAACTCAATGAATTTGGTCCTTACAGGTCGAAATACACAAGAAATGGAAGACATTTGTTGTTAGGTGGAAAACTCGGGCATGTTGCTGCCTTCGATTGGGTGACAAAGAAGCTTCACTGCGAGTTGAATGTTATGGAAACGATTTACGATATATCTTGGCTGCATTTGGAGACTATGTTTGCTGTGGCGCAGAAGGATTGGGTTTACATTTATGATAATCAAGGAATTGAACTGCATTGCATCAAGAGGTTGAACAAAGTTAGTAGGATGGAGTTCTTACCCTATCATTTTCTGTTAGCAACCGCTGTAAGTATTAAAATTACTAAAATTTATTTTACAAAGAGAGTGTTCTAATTGTCCAACACCAAATTGAATGAAATGTTTTGTACTTGTAGTACATATATAGAAATAATTTGTGTTAACGGGATTTTATGCCGTTTTAAGCCGTTTGCCCAAAAACAAGCCACAAATAAGTCATGGTATATATTGCTTTAACAGCACATTCTGACCTATCGGATTCTTGGCGCATACGTTAGAGTGCTTTCTGGTTGAACGTTTGCGGGTTCGGACTTTGTCTGCGAACTTTTTTTTCCTTTTTAAATTATTTATTTAACAAATAATAAGGTAACAATAAATAACACACAAATAACGCACTAGTTTTTGCCATTAAAAACATTTAAAGCATCAATTGATTCTGCATATTGCACATTTTAGCATTTAGCATTTTTGAATGAACTTGCTTTTTTAACGTATCTGCACAAAAACTTACCTCATTCTCGTTATAAATATTGTTATATCTCTTTCTTCTGAGAGGTTTGCTGCATACCTGACATATATGAGAAGTGTCCTTATTATATCAATTACAATGGGCTATTTTGAGAAATTCCATGCGTTATGCAATTACTGTAATCAAAAATATTGTTTCCTTAATGCTGAATTGGTTGCGTGATTCGCAACTTGAAATCAGTTGTGAAGGTCTTGCGTTCGTATTTATTGTTATGTAATATTTTGTTAAATATATAATTTAAAAAAGAAAAAAGTTCGCAGGCAAAATTCGAACCCAAAAACCTTGGATCACAAGGCAAGCACTCTGATGAATGCACCACGAAATCGATACGACAAAATGCTCTGTTAAAGCAATATATACCATGATTTATTTGTGGCCCAACTTTGAAAATAGTTTTAATAGGGCAAACGGCTCAAAACGGCATAAAATCCCGTTAGCACACATTATTTCTATACATGTACTACACGTACAAAACGTTTCATTCAATTTGGTGTTGGACAATTGGAACACTCTCCTTGTCAGTTAAACTTTACTAAACGAATCCTTAACTTATTAACTTGATGGGAATATTCAATATCATCCATACATGTATTAAAATCGAATTTGAAAAATTAATTTGACATATATTTGTCTTCTCTATTAAACAGAATATTTTTGAATCTTGGGTTCAGGCGATGGCAAAATGTTAACTGTAACTAGTTAACTTTGGTTCATAACTTTGAACTGTGATTATTTACTCATTTTTTATGAAAAAGGCATAACAAAGCGTTATGAAATAATAAATAATGTGAACTTACAATTAGTTTATTGTTGTTCAACATTAATTCGAATAGGAACTGATGATTAAAAATTAGTTCTAGATAGGAATCTCTTGATATATAATCTTCTTATGGACGGCTCAAATGAAAATATCAAACTTTAATCGTCATTTTAGGGCACTTGCACCGGTCAAAAAAATTGCTTTCGTAAAATTTGTACTAATTTGGGTCATATAAACATCACATGTAAAGGAGAATAGGTACTCTAGATTATTATTTTCTTCTTATGCACATCTCTAATAAAATTCTTTTCTGGGATTTTTTACGAACTTCACAGCGGTATACTTGATTCTAAATTCTAACGCCTAGCCCTTTTATCGCCTATCATTAATCTAAGAACATTATATATTTTTTTTGAAGGATACGCTTAATTGGGCTTTTTGAGGGTCATCTTTTGTTTTGCAATCTTTAGTTACCAAAAAATATACCGGTGCATAAAGTTTGTCCAGGTTACCTTCTTCATTATTCCTGTTTGTTTTTCTATCCAAATCGATCAAAGTGACCAATTCGATAAAGAGAGTGAACATTTCTGATGATATCGTTTGTTTTTCTTATTATTTTATTTTCTTATTCTCTTCATGGCAGTAATTAAATTACAAGTAATTTCAATCTATTCTAATTTTCTAAGTCTTACCTGCAAATTTCTTCTTTTAACATGTACTTTATTCGCTCTAGAATGATGATGGATATCTAGCATGGTTGGATATATCAATAGGCCAACTCGTATCAAGAACATGCACGAATTTAGGCCCCTTATCGATGCTCACGCAAAATCCCTACAATGCCTGTCTATGCGTCGGTCATGCCAAAGGTGTTGTCTCAATGTGGGCACCAAATTCACATAAACCGTTGGCGAAACTCCTTTGCCATAAGGCATCAATGACAGCACTTCATGTCGATCCACGTGGTATATACATGGCCACGGCGGCCATTAATAACGAGGTGAAGATATGGGACGTGCGTCAACTAGAAGGACCTCTACAGACTTACAAGTTAAAGGCGCCTGCATCAAATGTGGAATTCTCACAGAAGAATTTGCTTGCGATTGGAATGGGTAACATTGTTGAGGTTTACCGAGAATGTTGTACGACGGCTGCCGAGAGGCCTTACCTCCGACATCGTTTCAATACGTCGGTAGGAAATATGTCCTTCTGTCCGTTTGAAGACGTTCTAGGAGTTGCTACACAAAATGGGTTTACAAGTTTGTTGGTACCAGGAGCTGGTGAACCTAACTTTGACGCTTTAGAGTTAAATCCTTATCAGACTAAGTCGCAAAGGCGTGAATATGAAGTCAAGGCGCTGTTGGAGAAAATTCAGCCGGATCTTATCACGCTTAATCCGACTGTTATTGCTGATGTGGATGTGCCTACGTTGCAGGATAAGGTTGAGATGAAGAAGAAATTGCTAGTAAGTTCAATTTTTAGAAAGCTTGTTGCATTTGTGAAAAGATTGAGGGGAATCACAAAAATACATTTTTCCCTATGGGAAAATGTATTTTTTATGATTTCTTTTATTTTAGCGAAAATAATACGCTTTCGAGAATATAT
>JAODAC010010407.1:0-18333 GCA_027575185.1 Mimaenictus wilsoni
TTTTAATGTGCAAATTGAAGTCATTCAGAACGACCATAACTTTAAATTGATCCATACACACAGACAATTAATGTCAAGTTTTAAAATTATTAATAGTCACCAAGCGGTTTACTTTATGAGTTATCAAATGCTTTAAAAATAAACCTATTTAAAGGTAGGAAAAGTAAATTTTTTGGCAAGATAAAATACCAAAATTTAAACCTGACGATTTATGAGCTATAAAATCCTGCAGAACGTATTAGATTATATTTAGTTTCTAGCTTTATAAAGTTAAACTTTAATTTTTCAAACCAAATTGTTTTATGAAATCGGGCTTCTACCCTCAACCCTAAAAGGGTGAAGGCATTATAAGCAGATTTGTGTTTATTATATTTCAATATATAAATATATGGGCTTATGAAATGACAAATATTCTTAAAATTTTTCAACAGTTTTTCAACACTTAAGTTTGCGAACAATTCGGTAATTGTACTTCACATATTGTGACCTTATATAATACGAACACAGTATGTACATTTTTCAGTACCATGCGAAATAGTTCTTGAATTAGTTGAACATAATTATAGCCATTGCGTTACTTACCTATTCATCATCCAGCAAGTACATTTCGGTACGTGCAAATTTATGGCATTTGAGGATTGTTCTCAATCCACTGTCGATTATCACCGTTCACCCTTCCAATCACACCTGAATCACACGTCTCATCGTCCCGAATTGCGATAGCGTGCTGCGAATTAACACAATGCGGTTTCATTTAGTTCGTGTTAGTCGGTGGTCGATAATGTTGCTAACGCATCAGGAATCAGCATAAATCGCAGTGCGCCGTCCGTTTTCGTGGCAGTCTCGTTGTCCGTCTCGTTTGCAATTATCATGTGATCCCAAAGTATACCTGAACTCATCGCACCAAATACGGAGTTTTAGAGACTGCCAATCACGTTGCTAGAGTCCAGTAACGTCGGTTTACTTGCTGCTGTGTAAATGGTGCGAAGGCAATTCCATATTGCAATTTTACTTCATCCCAGGATGTTGATAAGCGTTTAGTATTTTAACGCGGTGATTTAACGATTACCCATAGAACCATGAGTGCATGTGTATGGCGGCAACGTGCACAAACAAATTTGTAATTCATTTTTAAAAATAGTTTTCCTAGCTGCCGGCGGCGGATTATCGACAGTATCCACCTAATCCAACGAATATCTTCCAACGACGACAAACCTGTTGCAAAACTGTTTTGCCGATGTTTGTGCGGATAATTGCATTATTATGCTATGCGTGCTTAGCGCTCGCAATTGTTGGCGGAGAGTTGTTTGCCATCGCAGCGTGCGATCCGTTTAATAACCTTGGGACATTCTCGGCGTATGCAATAAATGTAAAACTCAATATTTGTCATCCGACCGTAGGCGCTTGTGTGCTGAAGTGTGACGCAATATGGCGTACGCCATCCAGGAGCATGTGCGGTTAATTAGTTAACGCCGTCTAATTTACTCCCGTCAATATTTATCCGCGAAAAGAAGAGGTCCTGGACTGGGACGCGTAAAGCTGCATTTTCAATAAGGCAACTGTGCGACGTACTTGAACCGTGAAGATTACAATGTATCGCCGTGTGATTTCAATTGATACATCACGCGCGAATAAGTGTGGTTGCGCCGCATCACCGCCCCCGCTCACGCCGCCCACAGCAGGTGCTTGGAATTGGTATTCGAAGTTGGCGCATAATCTCAAACGCAGACAGATTAATTTATCTTCAAAATATTTCTTTAAGAAGGTGTGATTTTGTTATTTTTTAATATACAGTCTTAAGATATGTTTAATTCTTTTCAGTGTCATTTGTCAAATTTGTTGTAAAGAAGAAACTTAAATCGAAGATATATAGCTTCAAAATGTGCAAATCATAATTCAATTTTTGTATCTAAAATTTTTTAAATATATACGTAAATTTTTTGCACATAAACCAGTCATCTTTTTGAAGTATTATTTGTCTAAATTGTACGGAACAGAATGGCAGCGAATCTACTGCATTCTATAATGCATTTCTCTGTGAAATTCTTTCATACTTTGTTTTTAACGGTGTAAAATTACATTTCAGAGCAGTATGCTTCTCTGTAGTCTTTAATTTTCGTGTCAATAACATACGTTTCGTTTTCTTATTCTTTAATAATTTTGCCGTCATCTTTACGTACGAATCATACATTTTCTACCTTATCGTTGAGACCCATATTTCATTCATCGGCGCATCATCACGCAGATTAGAAATATTTTAGCAATTCATAAGTGCTTGTAATACTTTGAAAACCTGGCCATGGATGGCACCAAGAGTGTTTTTCCATACTTTGGTTAAAAACATATTTTGAATCTTTGATATCAATAATATCAATTCTTTTTGTAATTACGACAGCCTCTAGCCCGAATACAATCAATATTCTCCCCAGGCTATATTGTATAGAGTTTAGATTCATAGATAATATACAATTTTGCTGAAAGTAAAAAATGCTTTGCTCAAAGCTCACATATTATTAATATTACTAAGTTTATTTGAAGGTATAAATAAAACTAATACTACTATTTTATTGTTACAGTTGCCAGTTGTTGATCCGTTCCTGGAAAAAGTCAACATTTCCGATTTAGGTGAGTATTGTCATTAGAACGCATGCCAAGAAAACGTCTAGTAAGGCATTTGTACGTCCATTTTACAAACAAAATTTAAATAAACGTGTGGCAGCTCAATTATTCTTGATGCCATAAAATGGCGGGTATAAAGTGGAGACGCCCCACTGCAACCTCGGGCAAACAGACAGAATACACGTGTTTTGGAAGTTGGGCCCGCAGTTTTGATGCTGTTGATGCCGCCTGCATGCTACGCCTAAAGGAATGGCACGGTAATGGCACTCTTGACGGTCCATTTTTGGCACATGCATTGGGGGGCAGCCGCCAATAATAGGCGTCGTGCTCTAGCACTCGCAGTTTCAGTACCGCGCGCCGCGCACGCGAAAAAATACGATTTCCCACTAAAAGCGCACAGCTTTCTTGCAAGAGTTCCTTGTTTCTTCTCCAGTATGTCGAAGTCATAATGAAAACAATACGCGCGTCGTTCGGTTTACCCGGTTGACGTAGACTGCTTGCGATGCCTGTCCTCGCGGCGGGTAATGTTGCGTCTGCACTACTACTCCAACCACGTCCTATCTGCCATCCCTGAAGAGGACGATGAGGTGTATCGCATTGATCAAATCAAGGAGTTTGAGCAAGTTTCGCAAGCCTACAAAGACTGGCTCTATGAGTTGCTGCACAAAGGTAGAAAGCTGGTTAAAGTTGGAAGATATTCTGGGGACGTGGTTCCAATACGTATCAGTAAAAATAGACGGCGAATAATTAAAATTATGAGCACGAATGTGTGCGGATCAAAGCGCTTGTTAGTGCGGTGTGGAGTTGTGAAGCGTTTCTGGCATTGGTCAAGTGCGCGCGGTCGGCCAATGCCAAGCATAAGTTGATTGCCTTTTCTTTTTATAAATTCCCGGCGATACGAAATTATATACGGCTTGCAAGTATAACACACGTTAAATAGTATATTTTTATTTTTTTGCAGAGGAAGACGAGTCACAAATCTTCGTTAAATTCTTCAAATTCCATAAATGTTACGACCTTATTCCCACCTCCGCGAAACTCGTCGTCTTCGACACGCAGCTGTTGGTGAAGAAGGCGTTCTTTGCGCTGGTCTACAATGGCGTGCGCGCCGCACCACTGTGGGACAGCACGCGGCAGGAATTCATTGGCATGCTAACGATCACGGACTTTATCAAGATTTTGCGAATGTACTACAAATCCCCTGACGTCACTATGGAGGAGCTGGAGGGTCATAAGCTGGAAACTTGGCGGCATGTCCTGAAAGACCAGCGTCCGCTGACTGCTATCAATCCGCACGCGTCCTTGTATGATGCCATTCGTACATTGATTCAGAACCGCATCCATCGGTTGCCTGTCATCGATCCGGATACGGGCAATGTGCTTTATATTCTCACGCACAAGCGCATCCTTCGCTTCCTCTTCCTCTACATTAATGAGCTGCCCAAGCCCAGCTACATGAATAAAACGCTGCGCGACCTCAAGATTGGCACGTACGATGACATCGAAACTGCTGACGCTGACACTTCTATTATCTTAGCACTAAAGAAGTTTGTAGAACGTCGAGTGTCGGCGCTGCCGATTTTGGATTCGGAAGGACGTTTAGTGGATATTTACGCCAAATTTGATGTCATTGTAAGTTGTAATTACTTATTTGCACCAAATGATGGGACATATTATTATTATAATTTTAGAATTTGGCTGCTGAGAAAACCTACAACGATCTCGATGTGTCCCTGAAGAAGGCCAACGAACACCGCAACGAATGGTTCGAGGGAGTTCAGAAGTGCAAATTGGATGAAACGCTTTTCACGATTATGGAGCGCATTGTGCGCGCTGAAGTTCATAGGCTTGTGGTTGTCGATGATGATGAGAAAGTGATTGGCATTATTTCACTTTCCGATCTTTTGTTATATCTTGTGCTCAGGCCCTGTGGCGAAGATGGATCACCTGGAAGCTCCACATCAGTTCGCGCACAGGTAAATATCTTAGCAATAAAATGTGAATATCGCTTGTAGAAACCAGAAAATTGTATTTACATTTACTAAACTATCAGTTGCTACGAAATAAGAACAAATCAAAAATTGAATACTAAATGTGTGATGAAAATTTCAGCAGTTTTCACATTTACATATATCTCGATACCTTCTGGTTATTTATCTTTACAATAATTACGAATTTTGGTTTGTCAGGATATTGAGTTGTCTGCAGCAACGGAGGAACCAGTTTCCGAAACCATCCCTGAGGAAGAGGAGCATGTACCTGAAGCGGAAGAAAATACCGCCGATGTGGAGGCCGACGCCGATGCAGAAGAGATACCTGACTATGAGAGCAAGCACGAGGACTCCGATAACAGCTATCCAGACTCTCCGATCATGGAGAAAACACCATCTACGCTCAACCAGGAGAATCCTATTTTCCGCGAAGTAACTGTATCTGGCGGTGATTAAAGTCACAACATATATCTGCAAAACAGAAACAGTAGGAGCATTCTATACTGAGGACTGTAGAAATTAATTTATTGTTTATAAACGAACATGGAAAAGATGCGGGTATTTTAAAGCTGCACCAGAAAGAAATAAGAATTTGGGGAGAAAGGGATGAACACTTGAATTCTTGCTTCTCATTTGAGATAATCTAACTGTTTCACTTAACCACATTTGTGAACTCACCACTACGGAAAAATACTTTTAGTTGTGTTGACTCTGACCTCGTCCATGATATTTGGAACGATTGATATCTGCGTGACGTGAACTTCAGATATTCGACTATAAGATTTATACACATGGAGTACGTTAGTTTTCTACATTTTTGTACTTAATTGTATATTGTACCAAAGACTGTGTATCTGAATGCACACCTCACGCAGCCATTTTTTAGAATTTCGTTAGTTTTATTGATTTTTGTTCGTTTGTTTTGAGGGAAGTTCTGTTACAAGCCATAATATTTGCGCTAACAACAACACGTCAACACAGTACACATACATGTGCTTAATTCCGTATTTCACTTGCGGTTGGATGCAATGTCATGCGAATGGCGAAATATGGAAAGAATGCTGAAACCATTAGTTACTCTAAGACTTTAAGTATAAGCTAATGTTAATTGCGAAGCAGCAGACATTTTTGAAGCCAATTGCTGCATAGCCATCTAGTTCGCAGATCTAAATGCAGAGAGAAGAAGATTCAGTAAGATACACGTCGATGAACTAAAAAAGTCTAAATAACACGCGATAGAATACGAATAACACAATTATTTCTTAATCAAACCAAAATCAGAAGGCGTAAGTCTAAACTATCTGGATACAGAAATAATGCTGGTCAATATAAGGCGAGCATATTTTGAACTAGAATATTATGCGCGTAGTGCAATCGCGTTGAAAGATTTACCAATTGCACAGTTAACACTTTTGTATAAGCAGGCGCGCGCATATGGGATACGATGAGAAATTATTTAATTACTGTACAGTTAAACTAATGTATGATGTAAGTGAACGAAACAAAACGTAGAGGGCGGGGGAGGTGAAACAAATGATAGATGATAAACAAAGGGAACAGGAGCTGATGCAGGCGAAATGCGACAGTCCTGGTATGATAGTGAGAATGTTTTATAAAACAAATAATTGGTGATTTTCTAATAAGTATAAGTATTTATTGCTACTCAACGCGCGAATCACCGGCGCGCAATCTTGCAAATGGCTTTCGATGAGTAGGACATGTCGTGTGCGTCGCTGTATTTCTGAACAGATTCATTTTCGTTTGAGCAGATATGCGAATTCAGTGTAGGTGTTTAAGGTGTACAACGATCATAGTGATTTTGTTAGTATCTTGGATCCTTACAAACTAATAGCCTATTGAATATAGTAATTTGGCTTCAGAAATAATTCAAAACAAAGATGATATATGAATAACATTTATTGGATTTTATTTATTTCAATAAATTCCTCTCCTTGTGTTTACGTCCCACAGTTCCCTTACAATTTATTGTGAAATCCTTCAACATATCTGGGTCTATGAACATCATTTATATTTTGTTTCAAGTACTTGCGATATTTATACAATGTTCCAATACATATATTTAATTATAGTGTATTTAATTATATGTTTTGGAACAGTGTACAATCGACTTTCAAAGAACTGAAATTACGATGGGCACGTGTTGTGAACTAATATCGGTATATGAATAAACACTATTTGTCAATACTCCCTGCTGAGGGCACCATTCGTTTACATTGAGTTGGACATCTCTATTATAGTTTAATCGAAGATGTAACAAATTTGGTTGGATTTTCGGAAGGTGTTGAATGAAAACATTTCAAATTTATTTTCAATCGACAGACTTACACGGGTATGCAGATGTTTTATGTTCGAGCAGATTTCCGAATTTATAGTAGATATTCCACGAATATAAGAAACCGTGATTTTGTTAGTATTTTCGATACTATTAGCACATTGAATATATTTAGTTAATCCATAAATTATTCAAAACAAAGATGATATATGAATTACATATTGTTTATTTTTGTTAAATTTGCATATTCCCAGTATGTAATCTTTCGTTTGCCATTCCATAGATTCCTTTAAATTTATTATAAATTTCGAATTTCTATGCTGAAAACTTTTAAAGGTTAGTGAACTCAATATAAAACGTTACAATATTCTTCAACATACCTCGGTCTCAGAACATTACTATTTTACAATTTGATTCAAGACCAGACAATGAAATTATTCATGTTCAATCAAAATAGTCATTATTTAAAGTTTTCAGATCTATGTGCCCTCCATTTTTGTTGAACGTAATATGTGACTTGAGGATACAGAAATGTTGTGCATTTTCAGCCGGCACATTGTGAAGAAATCATCTATTGGTAAAAGTATAGATTCAGAAAGTATTTAACCCAGAAAGTATAGATAAGTATCTAACTGAAGATTTTAATGACTTTCTTAATGTAAGGCAATCACAAAACTCCCTTATTATTCCTTATCTCGTGTTATGGGTTTATGCACCCTTATAATTGCCTCCATGAATCTTCTCGTAATATTTTTATCACTATCGTATTTCCGCCGCCATATATATTCTCCTAAATAGGTTTGTACATTGTCCGGTGTAGAGCTAAAAGGCAAATTAAAAATGTTTTATGCCAACAAAATCGTAGGAAAGCTAATAATTAGCTGAGTAAATTCTAAACTAGCCTTACGAAATCAAAACTTGACTTACCCTTCAATGAAATTGGTGTAACCCTTCTGGGGGTGCTTAAAATGTATAGTTTGGTTAACAGTGTAATGCTCTAGCGCCTCGTTTACACAATCATATGCCTGCCAGCAATCACTGTAAATTGTGGTTTCGGGTATAACATACTTTTTTAGAACTCTCAAAAAAATGTCTTTGCTCTTATTTGGCACAATCTCTATGAAACATTTCTTTGTCTCTCGCTCCAATCCTGCAATTATCCACTTTTCCTCAAGACTTTCTCCTGTATTATATTTTTGTTTCCCAAACTTGCATTCGTGAATGTCGACAATTGATTCGGGCCCTCCGATTATCTCACTTTCCAATTCACAAGAAGATAAGCACACCTCTCTACAAAGGCTGATCCAATCGTATACAGTTTTTGTTGCAACTTCGACTTCCCTTATTATTTCCATAGCAGGTACTCGCATCAACCACAATTCTGTTAATAATAATATGTCGAAAAGACTCATACGCGAGAGAGCGAACCAGCTATTTCTTCTAATACTTCTTTTCATTTCTGCGTGCCCTACACGACACCTCCACATTTGCCCATCCGAAATATCTTTACGGTCAAATAAAGTCATCCCCCTTTTACACTTGGGACACTCGTAACTATCGGTTATTAGTCCGATTCTCCTACACCATTGTAAACAAGACGATACATCGGACAATTCTCGGAAAATAAATTTAAGGTTGATTATCTCTTCTGCCATGGTGAATATGACCCATAGATTATAGCTGTAGATATATGCCCAGAGGGCTTGACTCGCCGCGGAACTTTTGGTCATCAGTGGTAAAGGGGAAATGCGAGCAGAAATTCCGCAAGCGGCGACACCATCGGTACTGAACGACGATTGTTGTGCTTTCACCATGCTTTTGCCCGCGTGCTTTAAGGTTAGGTCAAGTAATTTTTCTTTTGTAAAATTGTAATCTAAACGTACATTGGATTATCTATCAATCTGTTGAGAAAGGTTATGTTTTTCAGGAATTTTGGTAAACAGTCTTGAAGTTAAAACATTTCAAAACCGAAAAATCGTAATTATACCTATACATTTATAAAAATTGTTCAACACTTAGATAAACATAATACAAATATATAGTTTAGATTTTCTAAAGATTTATTGCAGGTTACCAACGCTGTGAACGCGACCGTAGTCTGGGCTGATCTGTCGGGGGTTGAAACTTATCGTGTACCCGAGCCTACTCGATCTCAACCAAATCGTCTTCATTAACGTACATCTTCCACAGCAATACCAACTCGAGTGGCGCTTCCTCTTCTCCTCGGAAATCCATGGCGAATCGTTTTCGCGGCTGATTAGACGGATGCTCATCCAGGGACCGCCGATGTTGAATCTCGACAACATGTCTGGGGGCATCCTCGGTGGGTTTGCCCCAAGTATTTGGGAATTGGGCCCGAAGTTCTTCGGCGATTCGAGCATCTTTTTGTTTACGATGAGTATAAGTGGGAGAACAGTGGAAAAGGTGTATATAAGTAATACAAGAAGCGCGGGTGGGCAGGGTGGAAAACAGTTTTTTAGATATGTTCACAGCATCGGAGGTAGTAGAGCACGCACGTCAATAGCAGTGCCACCTATGCTTCAATGTTATCACGCATGCGCTGAATGCTCAGTTAAGTGGGAGAACAGAGGGAAAAGTGTAAGTAATACAAGAAGCGCGGGCGGGCAGGATAGGAAACAGTTTTTTAGCTACTCTCACAATGATAACATTGTGGCACAGGTGGCACTGCTGTTGACGAATGTACCTCCTCAGATGCGTAGCTAGAAACTCTTACACACACAAACCTTTACTCACAAAAAGTGTAATTACACACCTACACAATGTTATCACTGTGAGAGTAGCAAAAAAAACTGTTATCAAAGTTATTACTTTGCGAGTACCCAAAAAAACTGTTATCAAAGTTATCACTGTGAGAGCAGTCAAAAACCTGTTATACCTTTCCCACTGTTCTCCCACTTAACTCAGCATCCAACGCATGCGTGATAACATTGAAGCATAGGTGGCACTGCTATTGACATGTTCTCTACTAGCTCCTATACTGTGAGACTAGCTAAAAAACCGTATTTATTACTTTTGGGATTTTTTATGTTTTATAGATATCAATATATATTTTAACTATGCGGATTGTGTTTTCTTTCGATTTTTATTTATACTAATAAATATGAAACCACGTTGTCACGGTTGCATAACTTCGTAAGTAGTTCCCTTAAACAACGCAAGCGGCGCAGCTTATAATATAAACAAATCCACTAGAGAGAGGCATCTTATAGTTGGCTAGACCTCTTTTGTTCCCAAAAGAGATGACAAACATCCTGGAAACGCTGTTGGAGCGTAAGAAAGTGCTCTTTTGAATCTCAGATGGCGCTTTTGTGAATGACTACTGTTGTCAATGATTTCAGAATATCTGAGAAAACCAAGATATAATCAGTTGTAACAGAAGTTGCCTACATTGTTTCATTAACATGTTATCCTTCTGTCATTTTATCATGTGCATCTTTACTATAACCTAAAATATTACACAATTTTTCACACCTAAAAAAGCCGACAAAACCGCTGAAATGACTCTAACTAATTTATTAAAACTACCTAAAAGAATGACACTAGCCAAGCAAGGCAACACAGTTTTGAACGTAAGTAGATATAATCGTACAATCATACAATCCCATATATACAATAATATTCTAGTGTATGAAGACAATCCGATTTATGTCAAACCATGTGAAATATGCAGAGCATAAAGACATAGAAAAGATACGAAACATAGGAATATCAGCCCACATAGATTCCGGTAAAACTACACTCACCGAAAGAATACTTTTCTACACTGGACGAATCGCTGAAATGCACGAAGTGAAAGGCAAGGACAATGTAGGTGCAACCATGGATTCAATGGAGTTGGAAAGGCAAAGAGGTATTACGATTCAATCAGCAGCGACTTATACCCTTTGGAAGGACCACAATATTAACATCATTGATACACCCGGTCATGTGGATTTTACAGTTGAGGTCGAACGATCACTGAGAGTTCTTGATGGAGCAATTTTGGTTTTGTGTGCTGTCGGTGGGGTTCAAAGCCAAAGTTTAACGGTTAACAGGCAGATGAAAAGATATAATGTACCTTGTTTGGCATTTATTAACAAGTTGGATCGAATGGGTGCAAATCCAACTAGAGTTTTGGGTCAGATGAGATCTAAATTAAATCATAATGCTGCATTTATTCAGCTGCCAATTGGTGTGGAAAGTAATACCAAAGGTGTTGTTGATCTGATTGGAGAAAAGGCAATCTATAACGATGGCGACTTTGGTGAGATTTTGCGATATGACGAAATACCGAAAGATATGCGCGTTGAATGTGCTGAAAGAAGACATGAATTAATTGAACACCTTTCGAATGTTGATGAGAAATTGGGCGAATTGTTTTTAGAAGAGAAAGCAATGACCGAGGCGGATTTAAAGGGAGCAATTCGAAGAACATGTTTGAAGAGGACTTTCACGCCTGTTTTGGTTGGTACAGCACTGAAAAATCGCGGGGTTCAGCCATTGCTGGATGCTGTTTTGGATTATTTGCCCCATCCTGGACAGGTTGATAATTACGCTCTCAAAGAGAGAGAAGGTCAGGAGCCGATTAAAATCAATTTAGATCCTACCAGAAATGATTCCCAACCTTTTGTGGCTCTTGCTTTCAAGCTGGAAGCTGGTCGATTTGGCCAGTTGACTTATATGAGGTGCTACCAAGGAATGTTGAAGAAAGGAGAAAATATTTTCAACGCGCGAACGGGAAAAAAGATTCGCATTTCGAGATTAGTGCGTCTTCATTCAAATAACATGGAGGATGTCAATGAGGTGATGGCCGGGGATATATTCGCCCTTTTTGGCGTTGATTGTGCAAGTGGTGATACTTTCCTTGCCGATTTGAAGCAGGACATAAGTTTGGAGAGTATCTTTGTACCAGAACCAGTCGTCTCAATGGCCATCAATCCTACGAATAGCAAAGATAGAGATAATTTCTCGAAGGCCGTGGCGCGATTTACGAAAGAAGATCCTACGTTCCATTTCTTTTTCGACAATGACAATAAGGAGACTATTGTGTCTGGTATGGGTGAATTGCATTTAGAGATTTATGCCCAGCGTATGGAAAAGGAATACAATTGTCCTGTGAGTTTGGGCAAACCGAAGGTGGCATTTAGAGAGACATTGGTTGCACCATGTTCTTTCGACTATCTGCATAAGAAGCAATCTGGTGGTCAAGGTCAGTATGCCCGTGTTACAGGCGTTTTGGAACCTTTACCACCAAATAGGAACACACTGTTGGAGTTTGTTGATGAAACTGTGGGTACTAATGTGCCCAAACAGTACATTCCCGGTGTGAAGAGGGGTTATTTAGCTATGGCCGATAAGGGACTCCTCACCGGCAATAAGTTGTCTGGGTTAATATATAGGCTACAGGATGGTGCGCATCATATTGTGGATTCAAGTGAATTGGCATTCTTCTTAGCTGCGCAGGGAGGAATTAAAGAAGGTATTATTTGAAGCATCATAATATTAATCCGTTCCTTATATTTTGTTATCACCTTATTTTTTTTGTTTTAATTCAAATAAATATTTGCTTCTAGTTTTCGAAAATGGTGCCTGGCAAGTCCTCGAACCTATCATGGCTGTCGAAGTAACTGCTCCCGATGAATTCCAGGGCGCAATTATGGCACAAATCAACAAACGTCACGGAATCGTCACTGGAAGCGAAGGTACCGAGGGTTGGTGCACAATTCATGCCGAGGTTCCGCTTAACGATATGTTTGGCTATGCGGGTGAACTGCGTTCAAGTACGCAAGGCAAAGGAGAGTTTGCAATGGAATACAGTCGATACTCACCTTGCTCGAACGAACTTCAAGATAAACTAGTCGAAGAATATCAAAGAAGCATGGGTCTGTTACCAGACAAGGAAAAAGCGAAAAAGAAAGGAAAGAATTAACCATATTCAGGCTAAGGATTAGGTAATTATAGTTAAATATTTCTGCTCCTAGTTGTAATTAATCTAAACAAGGTTAGATACAACAAAGCTGTTATTTAAGGCGAAGATAAATACATGAGAAATGTTTTTGATAACTCAATTTGTTTGCATAACATTTAGAATCAAGCATGTATATTACGTGTAATATAAACTTTTATTAAACCATGAAAATGCTTCATTTTGTTTTGAGTTTAGGGTTGATGAATTTGTTTAAAAACATAATTATGATAATATATGTTTATTCTAATTAATATACAAAATTAAAACTTAGCAACAGCTGTTTGTAGAAAATTGGACATAATTGGATAAACCGGATCAAAATTGGTCTGGTTTTTTTGTCTAATCAGTGTTTCATACCTTTGAAGGGCGCCGGTAATCAAGTCCAATCTAAAATTAAATTACAATTATTTTATTTGTGTATATTGCCCTATTATAAAAGAATCAAACCTGTCGTCGTCCATTGAATGATCATCTAACCATGTAGATAATTTTTTAATCGTCCAGCCAGTATTCTGATGAGGGCTTGTCAACTCCGCATTTGCAAATGAGAAGAGAAGAAATAATACAGTGCTATGTGGCACTGAACTGCCCGATCCTTGGCTATCTACAATTTCCTGTGGTGTTTGCGTAATCAAAGTCGCCATCGACTTGAAGAGTCGATACGGGCGACCTAGATCGGTCAAATAAGGGCATAGAATTTTAAGTGACTGCTCCAGGTAGCCATAATCAGCTTGCAAACGCATGCGACCACCCTGTGAAATCGGCCGAAGGATGGATGTGTGCCGCACCATCAAATCGATGCAGCGGAGTGTTATATCACTGCATTTGGTCGACAGGATGTCCTTGTTTTCAAAATTTGCGAGATAAGTCGGGTATATGCGTCCGATAAATTGAACCAATTCGCGCATATAAGGACTGCACGGAATTTGAGAACGTGTGCTCACCTGCAGCTTGTTCCAATCGTTCTCAATGTGAATCGTTACCAAAATTGTGTCGATTGTATCGTTGATACTTTGTACAAGTGGTTGAATTATTGCCGATGTCAATGTGTCCAAAACTTCAAGACCATCCGATATTTGTTGAATGGATGTAATTGAAAGTGTTTCTTTCATATTTACGAGCATTCGGTTAATTTGGGTTTGCAAGTAAAACATGGAATTTGCGAGTTTTACATTTAATTGTTGACCTGTATTCATTGTCCCAGCTGAAAATTAAACAATAATAACAAACACTATTACAAACAGCACTATTATTTCAACTTTTTTGCACAAAATAATAAAGTTTTTCTCACCAATAACTTGCGATGCGTCCGGACCAGTTACAACTAACTGCTCGGTTTTAACAGCAAATAGTTTAACACATTTCGTCACATTCCTTGCAATCTTCTCGGTGAGATGTGTTTCAACTAATGCTAAACTCAGCTCATTACTGATGCTCCGAATCAAACCATCAATCTGATCATGAGAGGGTGCTGCATTTTCCTGCATAAACATTGTTTGGGTGGGTTCAAGCAACTTTGTCCAGGAGTTACTCAAGTAAGCATTTTCACACTTTTCGAGAATACTGCGATTAAAGACGTATTTATCATAGCGTAACTTGTTGATCATATCGCAATAGCATTTCAAGAGTTTGGGATAATCCTCTTCGAGCATTTGCTGAACGGATGGCACTGCATTCTTTACTTCTTCGGAAATAACATCGCCGAGCGAAAGCCAGAATGTTTTAGACAAATCATCAAATTCACGGTTGATATTTGTTACCGTATATTGTAGAAATTTAACCTATTTAAATTTATCAATGTCGTATTATCAGTATGATTAACACGATTTACTTACCTGTTTGCATTGTTGATGAATTTCATCAGAAAATACTTTCTCCATATCTGCCCATATTCTTGTCCGAAACCCTTGCGAAGAAGTAAGTGTAGCTCTTCCAGGACCTTGCTTACTTTTCGAATTTCCGGAATCCAAGTTAACTCTCACGTCAAATGTCGTTTTCAAACTCTCTCGGCATTCTGCCAACGCAATATCAACGGTATTTTGAAGAGATGTGTTAATTGCACCAAGGTTAATAAATATTTGGAGTGCCGTTGTGGTCTGAGTGGCGTTTTCATTGATTATTCCTTGCGTTAAAGAACCACTTGCAAGCTTGACAACTTTTTGTTGCTGTGCTCGTATATTACGAAGTTCGGAACTCACTGCCTCAACGTCTACGAGTTCCGGATCACTTGCCAATTGCTCTGCGACCCAAAATGCATTGCATAGTAGTAGTAGTAAGAGTGAAACTGAAAATCCTTACCTAATTCTTGTAGAACTGTAGCTTTCTGAACAGGATCACTGGTTAAATTCAATCTTTTACTGAGCTGTTGAATCCTAGATACTTGTCGTAAAATATGACTTGCCAAATTTAACCTGGATAGAACTTTTGTATGATTCTCTAAAGCGTGGTAAGGGTTTGTTATCTGTACTTTGAGACGGTCTGCATTTGCTAACAAATTGTCCACGTGACTGTTCATGGTGTTAAGGATATCCTCTAATTTACTCGCATGATTTGCCTGTTGCAGTAAATCATTGTGTTTTTCTAATACTTGAGAATGTAGCTCTTTATTTAACAATTCGATGCCTTCGCCAAGTTTTTGAACTTGCTCACCTATTGAGAGGCTTTGGGTAAGAGCA
The DNA here is from genome assembly GCA_027575185.1 of Mimaenictus wilsoni. Taxonomy (NCBI): domain Eukaryota; kingdom Metazoa; phylum Arthropoda; class Insecta; order Coleoptera; family Staphylinidae; genus Mimaenictus; species Mimaenictus wilsoni. The sequence goes on from JAODAC010010407.1 coordinate 15,547, forward strand.
CTTTTTGCAGTGGCATGAAGAAAACCACGATAGAACTCTAGAAAGTTACATTTAAGACAAACATCAATAAATAAAGCAAGGAGAAATAATTAAATTTGGAATTTTTTAGGTTACAATATTAAGAAGTCCGAATTTTAAGTATTACCATCTTCTTCCATTAGTTTTCGAACACCGTTTTCGTACATTTTTGCTAATTGTCGACAACAATCACGAATCTCTAACAATTTACAGTATTTACACCTATGAAATGAATTTGTACTCGTGTTAAAATCATTGTTGACGACTAGGGTAAACGATAGCAATATATGGTAAACGTAATAATGTTTATTGGCGTGACATTTTGACAAGATGTGTTTTAGACTATATACAACCAATATTGCACGTTTCGTTGCTATGTAATGCGCGTTTGTCAAATTCATGACTTGTCAGTTTATTCCATCTAGTTGCCGAATAAATGCAAGCAACCTGATTATACACGGTAAGAAAACCTTCTTGTGTTTAGGAAAATTTTATTATATATGTTTTGAGGATAACCAAACCCCCAAAATCGTAATTAAGAAGAGTTAATTCTATTTTCTTGGGCAGACTAAGCATTAGATATTTACCATTTTTACAAGGAATTATTCAAGTTTGGTCAGCTGGTCGTTCGGAACGTCGTGTGAAACCAGTTCATAAACGTTCTCCTGCCTCCTGCTCTACGGCAGCTCTCTAGCCGGTTAATTGCGTCGCTGCTGTCTGTTGCCGCGCTGTTGGTTAATTCAACTTTTTTTAAGGTCATTTTGGTCACGCCGCAACAGATAAAATGGCTTTCGCGTCACGTCTCGGTGTTACTCCAGTGGGAGCTGCTCTGCGCAACGTCCTCCGCTACCAGAAGGCATCAATTCATACCACCATGGTAAGTGTTATGTCATCGTTAATCTCCTTTATTCTTAGGTCTTTCCAGAGTAATTTTAGTTATATCTATTGTGGATAGCGTAATTACAATTCAAGGTAAATTATAAGTCGACAATGAGCTACAATACCATGCTCAAAATAATGAATAACTTTAGGTTCTCAAAATTCGGTTGCATCGCTTTTGTCAATTTTGTGAAGATGATCTGACAACCAATGTCATGGTTGTCAGATCATTTCCATTCATGCTTCATTCATATATACAAATTTTTGTGAATCACTTTTACGCGTTCCTGGTCATTCTACGATTTAATCACATGTGACAATGGAAGCGAATTCTGGTGAGCCGAGCGGCATTACAGAAGGGACGCATTTCTGCGAATACTGTTACAATTTGGAGGTAGAGCAGGCCGATACAAGAAAAGGTTCAAAATGTTGCGCGATCAATATGAAGCAAGCAGGACGATGTATAACAAATTCGCCCACGCAATCAACCTGCCAATCTTGTTGCACGGACCAACCAGTGCAGAGCAAACTTTGTATTTGCTCTAATATTGGCGATGGTAAAACGGCGACTGTTGCTGATCAAACTTGTGATGAATGCTGTGAACCTGCAGATACCGATAGCGCTTGTCTTGGTTGCTGTCAATTATTATTGGTGAAGGAAGCTTGCAATGATTGTTGTCAAACTGTAGAGGGCTCATGCCGACCGACATGTGTCGGAGGCAAAACGAATGCAGTGACAATTGATACGGGCGTCGGTGATGTAGAGGAGGATCCAAGTGCTTATCCATATCGCACCGAAGAAGGCAAATGTGCATGCCATAGATTCCCTATTGATGATGCGGCGATAGAAGCCTGCATAATATGCTGCAACGATATGGAAACTTGCATGTCCTGCTGTGAGCTACTTGAAGCTTGTGAAGACTGCTGCGACAAAAACGAAGCTTGCGATCTGTGCTGCGATGATAATAAGGAGTGCGAAGACTGCTGTGCCAAAGACGAAGCTTGCGAAACTTGTTGTAATGCAGATAAAGAATGTGAAGACTGCTGCGCTAAAGACGAAGCTTGCGATACCTGTTGCAACGCTGATAAGGAATGTGAAGACTGCTGTGCTAAAGATGAAGCCTGCGACACTTGTTGCAATGCTGATAAGGAATGCGAAGACTGCTGCGCTAAAGACGAAGCCTGCAATACCTGCTGCAATGCTGCTAAGGAATGCGAAGATTGCTGCAATAAAGACGAAGCCTGCGATACCTGTTGCAATGCTGATAAAGAGTGTGAAGACTGCTGCGCGAAAGATGAAGCCTGCGATACCTGTTGTAATGCTGATAAGGAGTGCGAAGATTGTTGCGCCAAAAATGAAGCATGCGATACATGTTGCAATGATGATACTGAATGTGTAGAGTGCTGCGCGAAGAACGAAGCCTGTGAATCTTGCTGCAATGACGATACTGCATGCCAAGACTGCTGCGCCAAGAACGAAGCCTGTGAGGCTTGTTGCAACGATAATCAGGAGTGTGAAGATTGTTGCGCCAAAAACGAAGCATGTGAAGCTTGTTGCGATGACGATACAGCATGTCAAGACTGCTGTGCAAAAAACGAGGCTTGCGAGGCTTGTTGCGATGATACTGCATGCCAAGACTGCTGCGCCAAAAATGAAGCATGCGAAGCCTGCTGCGATGATAATCAAGAATGTGAAGATTGTTGCGCCAAAAACGAAGCCTGTGAGACTTGTTGCGAAGATGATACTGCATGTCAAGATTGCTGCGCTAAGAATGAAGCCTGTGAGGCTTGTTGCGCGGATGACACTGCATGTCAAGACTGCTGCGCCAAAAATGAAGCATGCGAAGCCTGCTGCGATGATAATCAAGAATGTGAAGATTGTTGCGCCAA